>JALLPI010001035.1:0-12572 GCA_036939935.1 Cyclotella atomus
CACGACAACGTCGCCATCTAGATCAGCCTCGTTGGTATCACTGTGACGTATTATTTCAATTTTGTGCGATTGATCTTGCTCTTGTCTAGCGATCGCGAGCTCTTGCAATGCATCGGCGGCTGCTCTGTCTTTAAAGAACTACGACTACTAGTGGTAGTAGATCGGATGTGCTCATTTTGGAAGACACGTGTGCCGGTGGAAATTAGGTGCTCTTTTGCACAATTTACTTTTGCACAAGGTATCCTTTGGCACATCGCCCTCTTACATTTCGGTCTGTACAGTAAAAACTTTGATTAGGAGGTTGGTTTTGCAGTAAATGTTAGGTCCGGCATGGGCTGCTGAGGGCTCAGCCTGCTGCGCGGCCGGCCCGCGCCCCTGCCTTGTTCTAGGAAAATTAAAAGGTAATTACTGCAGAGATTGGAAGCAAACGTCCTAGGATACCTTGTGCACATGATACCTTGTGCAAAAGAACAAAGACATACTAGCAGCCTACATAGGAATTCTTTTCAAGGATACCTTCTGTAAAAAATAGCTTGTGTACAAGAGCAATTAATCGGTGGAAGTGAAAGTCTCTCGTCTGAAAACATACCTTCTTCACATAGGCCGTTGCATCTAGAAGGATCGATCTAAGTACTACCTGCCTTACGTGGCATGATACCCTAGTGACCCGAAAAATCACAATGACCCGCTGAATGACCCCCTTTTCCACACATGCCTCTCGCCTTCGCCTTCACCACCGAGCGAACAGCAACCAAGCACAAAACAAACCATGGCAGCCCAATTCGATCCTTTCTCTAAAGAGGAGAATCCTCTATCCATCATCGACTCGGCCCCGTTGCCGATAGAGTCTTCTGTCTCCATGCATACAACTACAGATCTATTGGATGGTGGCGACGTGCATGAAGAGGTGCAGCTCGACGACGAAGAGAACAGTGCAGTAGACGATGACAGTGATGAAGAGGAATATTCATCCGATGATGATGAGAACTATCCAGTCGATTTTTTACACACTGAGGGTTGGAATCGTCGACGGGTATCTTCATCTGATTCAGAAGAGATGAATGCCAACCAAACAAATAATGATTTGGCAGAATATGGATTGCAGCAAGGTGAAGCACGTGGACTTGATGACATTGATCACAACCGACAAAGCTCCAATCGTCGCGGTTTATTCGGATGGGGACGCCGTACTAAATACATTGACATTCCATCTGATGGGATCGATGAAGCAGCGGTGAATCAAGATGCAGATGATGATGACGTGGATGAAGAGTTGGAAGAAGCTCAAAAGATGGACAATGAATTGAGACCAGGTGATCATATTTATGTATGGCAGACTCATGGTATTAATCCTCGGGCATATCAACGACATGCTGTTGTGTTAAGTGTTCGACCTGCCGAAGAAGATTCTTCCTTTAGAGAAGCGAGTGATTTCTCTTACAATATTGATGATTTGTACAATGAAGATCGAATTGAAGATGTTGAAGTGATCGTGGTGTCGTTTTATCACTTTCAAAGAACCAATGGCAACAAAGGGGAAAGGACTGGGTGTAAGACACAACAACTGAAAGAGTTTATTGGAACGGATGGATTGAAGAGGAAGAAACCGGTTCACAAAGTTCGATATGGGGCTACAGTCAAACGTGGTATTTTGAGTCAGAAAGTGATTGGAACTGCGCTTAAGAAGGATGTAACTGGGTTGATCTTGGCAAGGGTGCAGTATTTACTTGATAATCCGAGTCATTTGCCAGATCATAACGCACTAAGTGCAAACGGAGAGTGTGCTGCTCTGTGGTGTGTTACAGGACGTTGGTGCACACTTCAAGGTGCAAGTATTTTACAAATCACATGTGTTGGACAGGCAGGTGGGGCCTTAGTAGCCGGTGGTATCCTGAGCAACTTGACTGTTCTGGTTCCAATGCCAGGATTATGGGGCATGGCTGGATGGTGGTGGTATGTACCAGCAACTGTGGCATATCCTTTCCTCGTACCAATGCTGGTTGCGTTAGGAATGTGCAGTTTGGTTCCTTTGGAAATCTTGAGACGAAATAGAAAGAGGTGGAGAGGCCTTACTGATGGGTTGAACCATGAGTTTTGGTCCAATGCCAGTGATGAAGTGAAGGAAGAATATTTTGGTCAAATGGCCACCGCCGAAAGGGAGGCAGAAATGAGAAGCTTCTTTGGTGTTAGAGAAGGCGAGACAGTTGCAGATGATGCAAAGTATATGCCTGTTGGTGGATCTCCTGCTGGAGTTGATAACAGTGATGAAGAAGAAGATGAGGCTCTTGCATTGCAAAAAATGGAGAAAAGATGCCAAACCATGATGTCAGATATGAATGTAGATTTGTCAGGTAGGCCACCTGATCAAAAGAGCAGTCGAAATTGGGGCAGCTTGATTGGAAACAGCTTTAGAAAGAAGGTTACAACCATGTCAGAAGATGCACAAATTGAAAGTCAGAGTATCATATGATAGAGAGAAGAGTTGTGCGCGAAGTTGGTAACTGCTTTTAAATGTAGCATTTGTATTATGTTCTTCCGTCTATTACCATAAGCACAATAGCTATCACCGAGACGTCTTACATTCTCCTTTTTGTTGCTGGCCTTGATACTACTACTAAGTACAAAAAATGACAATGTCAGATTCTAACATTTTGGCGGGGCGGTTTTAGAATACGTGTTTAGTTTTAGATAATTGAATATTCCCGTTGGTTTTGCATGTACGAATATATTTTTATAAAAGATGTTACTTTAAAAACGCAGTTTCGAGATCCTGCTTCTCTCGATTCATTCTCGATTCTCGACCTTCGCCCTTTCACTCAAATTCTCCATGTCGATGGCCGAGGCTCCGATTGTGTGGCTTGGCTTTTGGCTGCTGATCGCCTCGAGAATGCAGTGCCTTGCTTAATAGGTTGTTTGTTTAGGTCTTTTAGATTTGCAGCAAAAATGCGCTTGAAAACATCTCAAGCTGACACTATCGTGAAGTTGTAAGTCTCAGATAAACAGTTTACAAGACACCTACGTGCAGCCGTATCCATCCACCTACCCAATCACGATTGCAGTTATTAAACCATGTCCGACCAATCCGAGTGGATAGATCCTCGTCTAACAGTCTTCCTAATATGGGGTGTTTGTGTCACAATATTTCTGTGTTATCCTAGTAAACATATAGTCTTCGGCTTCTGCAAACGGCTGGGGTTTCCATGCTGTGCAAACTATGAGCCGCCTGAAAACTCTCTTCCACAATCTTCAGAGTAAGTCATTGGTGTGTTGTTCGTATTGCTGTTGCGATTAATTTTGTGATTGTAAATGCATGGCAATCAATTTCACTGATGATGTCTTCTCTTGTTTCTTAGTGAAGAAATAGCCTATGAATTGCTTTCAGATGAGAGGAAACATGAAATTGACAGCCTCAGATCAATTGCTCTTCTCCGTTATTTGAGACATTTCTCAATGGTAAGTTGACATTATCTCAATCGTTGAAATACCTCTTTTTTCTGACTAACTTATCTGATCTATGTAGACTATTAGAAAGAACGACATGCTACGCCGCAAGTCACTGAGCAGGCTTTACTTCAATGAATCGCAAGTTTCGACTGCTTCCGATCCTCAATGTAGAGATGAAGGTATGCATATACCCGATGTTGAGAATGGCTTAGATACTTCAACGCAAGATGAAGTTGTGGATGTTCCACTTAACAACGAGGGAGAATACTGTGACACAGGTCAACTTTTTGAAGTTACTGGAGACCGCACCCATATCAAGATGCCTTGCCCTGGTCGAGGTGTTGGCATGTGTCCTAGAGTAAACCAAAAAGCTTCAAAGGTGGCAGACAAACCTAACAAGCGTGGAATCTTTGTCAGAAAGAAGGATAGCCAAGAACCTGACAACAACGCAACAAATGACGCCAGCATCATGAATGATGGCCAAACAACGCAAGATACAGACAAACGATATGTACCAGTCAATTGTGCAATCTGTCTAATGGAATACGATGTTGCAGAAAGATTATGTTGGGCATCCAATCCAGATTGCACCCATGTGTTTCACGAGGATTGCATAGTGAATTGGTTAGTTTATCTCGGAAGGACGAAGAGCAAACTGCTAAGACATCAGGACCAAAATACATTGACGGATGCTCAGCTATTGAATTATAAGTTACAGTGCCCATGTTGTAGACAGGAGTTTGTTTGGAAGGAAGCTGTGGAAGAACTTGATTCAAGTGAAAGGCTTTGAGTTCATAGCACTATTGCTGACAAAGATATAATTGTCTAATCAGATTTTCGTTTCGGTTAATTTTTTATGTTGGCTGTACTTTTTTCTTTTTGTTACGACATTTAAATGCCTTGGGTGCTAACATCGAGTGAGGTGTACTGCCAAACTTTTCTTTGACTCCCTCGACTGCAATCCCCATACCCATGGCAAGTCAAAATAATACGTCTATACCCCAAATAATTGTTAGCATGCAACAACGTGACAGCTTACCAGCCATCTGCATCATCTCCGGTAACTTGCCACGCCGAGTCTCCGGTAGCAATAGCCTCGTCTGCCTTTTTCTGAGCCTTCTCGGCATCCAGAATGGGCTTGGCAATGGCCAAAATATCTTTGCTGGCAGCAGCAACCTTATCGGGCTTGCCAACAACACGAGCCACCTGCTCATCCGAGCGCACATTGATCTTGACTCCGTGACGTTTCTCCATGTCAGTTACATTGGATCCTCCACGTCCAATCACTGCGGCAGTGGCACTTCCCAGCTCAATCTCTTCGGCAACTTCACCAGGAGCCAACTCAACCTCTCCATCAATAGCACGCTGGAGAGAACGGCGTGCCTTCTCCGAAGCCTCTTTGGTCCCCATAACACTGACAGTAGCATGAGTGGGTCCCCTAACAACATCAATCAGTACACCAGTCCTATCCTGAATCGACCTCAAAGTCTCCCCACCCTTACCATAAACGGCACCCACCTTGGAATTCTCAATCGTCATCTCAAACCCTCTATTAGCGTCAAGCATCTCCCTCACTCTAGCAGTAGCCAAGGCCACAGCCTCCACAGACCCCGAAAGCTTCAACTTGGTACCACCCCTAGCAATATCCAATTTACATCCCGTCTCATCCTGCAAACCCCGAATCGTGGAAAAATTCGGCCCATACACCAAATTCACCGCATTCCTCGACCCCAACTCCATAACATCCTGTGCCTCCCCAAAAGCATGATTATGACACAAAGTCAACGCCGCCTGAACACTCTCCCTCTGTCCCATAATCGCCAACGTACCACCCTCCACATCGGCATCAATCTTGGCCCCGGTAACCTCCTGCACGGCCTTGATATTCTGTCCACCCCGTCCAATCACCGCCTTGATGGCATCACTTCCCCACGTTACCTTTTCCGACGTTTCATTCGCCTTCCTTTCCGCCTCGGCGGCTAGGATGGAACGCGCCTCGATCAATCCTCGTTCGACAGCTTCTTCTTTACCCGTGATGGTGAGTTGATTCGTGGTCCGGTCGAGGTGGAATTTGGCCCCGGTATTGTCTTGAAGCATTTGGATGGTGGATCCGCCTTTGCCGATGAAGATGAGTGGATCGTCTCCTGCCGTGATGGTTCGTGAAATTTCTCCTTCTTCTTGGACGGTTGGTTCGGTGGATAGTACTGCTTCGGCAGCGGTGGGGGTAGATGTAGATGATGATTCTTTGGCCTTGGCTTTGGATGATTTGTGTGTCACTTCTTGCCATTCTTCTACTAGGGGGACAGTTTCCCAGTGTTGTACTGGTGCAGCGAGGGTGGGTTTGGGTTCACCATCGTCGTTATCTACCACCTTTTTCTTTTTGCGTTTGCGCTTCTTTTTCTCGCCTGCAGGTTCGGGACTTTCTCCGTTTGTTGCTGGAGTTTCAGGGGCTGGGGTGGGGGCAGCAGCGGATGATCCGTTGGTCTTCTTCTGAGCAGCCTTGGTGGAGGCAGCTTCCTTTTCGGCCTCAATCTTGGCAGCAGCGGCGGCAGCGGCTTCTTGAGCAGCCTTTTCCTCTTGGGCCTTTTTCTTCTCAGCCTCAGCCTTCTTCAAGGCTCTCTCACGCTCCTTCTCCTTGTTGGCAGCGGCTCGTTTCGATGCATCCGTCTGCTTCTTGTTGCGCTTGTTGGCCGATTGGATGCGCCAGAGGTCGACATCGTCTTCGTCGTCAGACTCATCGTCATTATCGGTGACAAATGAGACGGATTTTTCGGGAGCAGGCTGAGCTTTTGGAGCAGCATCGTTGGCAGAGGTCGAAGAAACAGGCTTTTTCTTGGCCTTCTTCTTCTTTTTCTTCGCCCCCTCTTCAGCTGCCACCGGAGCAGCCTTCTCCTCTTCCTTCTCTTCGACTACCGGAGCAGCCTTACTCTCGACCTTGGGAGCGGAGGTCTTGGCTTGCTGCTGCTGTTTCTTCCCCTTCTTCTTTTTCAAACTAGCCGCCTGCTGCACGCTCTTGCTCTTGGCAGTAGACTGAGCGGCAGCCACGGGCTTTTCTTCCTTGCCTTGCGAAAAGAAGGCAATCAGTATGATAACCGCAACCGCCGCTCCGAGGAGGAGGGGGGTGGATTCGGTTATTGCGGACATGGGTGGACGGGCGGGACACGATAGGGCTGATTACTTTTGAAAATGGGGCAGATGATGAATCTGCACCTTTTGCGTCGTCTTTCTCTTTGTTTGAGTATAGAAACCAATCATAGAGAGCGAGGGAGACCCAATGTGGACGACCGATGAGCTGACTGGAGTTCGGTCGAGGTTGTTGTTATCGATGCACAGGCAGCAACGGCGACAACAATGCGATGAGAGCCGCAAAGATTTCCAGGATTTCGAGAAGCGTTGAGGGAGGCGTTTGTATCGTGTGCGGGCGGTGGTGCTGTGTCTACACGTGTAAATAATATTCACTCTAGCCCTGTGGAGTATCGGCTTATATAATTGAGGTAAGCAAAAAAGATAGTAATAGGTT
Source organism: Cyclotella atomus (assembly GCA_036939935.1). NCBI lineage: Eukaryota > Bacillariophyta > Thalassiosirophyceae > Thalassiosirales > Thalassiosiraceae > Cyclotella > Cyclotella atomus. The sequence continues at coordinate 6,965 of JALLPI010001035.1, forward strand.
ATGAGACTTTATTGGCCAATTTGAGATAACATTATGTACTGGACCGGATATTATCGTTGAACAGTTGCCGGATCGACCCAAAATTTAGTCTTGGATGAATCAGACCGGATCTAAAAGTACCGAAACCAGCCTCCCCCTCTACTAAAAAATGGCGCGGCTCGACTCTCCCTTCTCCCTTCCCTCCTTGATTGCTCGCTATCACACTCCTCCTGCTTGCTTCCGCTTTCATTCCCTGTTTCCATTTACCTACCGAGATCAAATCGTCCAAATCAATCGTTGCTGCTGTGGCTCGCGGTGAAAAGAAAGGTTTAATGATAAGAAACATGATTCTGCGGCATCTATCACCAATCTCAGCAACAATCAGACCATCAGCGCGCAACTTTGCATCGACGCCAACTCCACAATCAAATAATAACAGTGGTAACGCATTATGGCAAAAGCTGAAGGCACCATCTATATTTGGTGTAGGGCTGTACCTCGGCTTGGTGGTGTTTGGGGGAGGTGAGAAAGAGGAAGCTGCGATATTTACAGAGATGAAGTGGAAAATGATTGGTGGTGATAAGAAGTGAATTTGAGCCCACGATGTTATGCCAATCTGCAATAAAAATCGGAGCTGTGCAACTACGTTATACTTTGTCAAAGGGGGAGACACAGGTGACTACTACGAACACCGTTTGCTGCAACATCTTTCAGCATACACAGTTGACAATCTAACTTGTGAGAAAAAAGTCTTTAGAATGAATGGCTTCTATAATATTATTTCAGAGCTATGTTCATGTTAATCTTCAAAGCATCCACATCATCAACTATCTGGATGCTACGGTTACAGCTAGATAACACCGTTTCCATCAACGTACACACAGATCCAAATATGCGAGAACTCATCCCTTCTTCATCGTTGGTCTTGGACGTTGGCAGGGGATACGATGACCAACCCAGGTGACATATAATTCTATTTCTTCATCCTTAGAGAATGGGAAACGTTTGCGCCTATCTTTACTCAAATTTGATTTGGTAGTTGTGGATCCTACCTTGTGCTTGCGTGCCGGTAGACAGCAGAGATCATGCAGTGTTGGGAGCATTGCAGTTTTTGGTTGTAGGAAGTTTATTGTACAATTCTGTTGGTTGTGAAGGATTTTATGGCATTTGCCGTGCATGGATAAGATGTGGTCACGCTGGCTAACATGATCTTCTTAGATGCTTCTTGAATGTCATGATTACGAGAATTGTAAACTTCATGGGGAAGTATGTCTGCGGCACATAAAGGGTGGATTATCTTTTATTTCTATGGCAATCAATAATTTGAACAGAACATACAGCTTCACTATTAAGCCGCCTCGCTTGCTTTAATGGAGCCTTCTTCATAGCCATGAACCTCGGCAGTTTTCTGAACAGCATCAATGGGATGAACGGGCACAGTCACGGACGAATCATAAGGTAGCTTGATTCCAACAAAACTCAGTGAATAAAAAATGATCTGCAATGCAATCCAGCACAAGAATCCACCAATGATGCCATACGCAATGGAATACGTCAGAGGCATGAGCATTATTGTCACAAACGCCGTGACTGCGTGGTCCACTCGGTCCCATTTGATCTTTGTTAGTCCACGGCACATGAGCGCACCCACGATAATCAGTGCACCTCCAGTTGCCCACGGTGGAATGGAAGCAAAGATTGGAGCGAAGAAAACAGCCAAAGCAAAATAGAACCCAACAAATACAGCTGTCAACCCAGTTCGCCCTCCAGCTTCCACGCCCGCCGCGCTTTCAATGTATGATGTTACTGGGCTCAACCCAAATACTGATCCAACGATGGTAGAAATTGCGTCTGCAGAGAATGCAGCTCTGCTTCTGGGGAAGTCTCCATTCTCGCTCATAAAACCGAGATGTGAAATCAGACCAAGCAAGGTACCCGTCGTGTCCATAAAGTCAACGTAAAGAAATGTAAATAAGGCAATTCCGGCATGCGCAAGATTGTTGGAATACTTCGCAAGTATCATATCCATGGGTTCCACTGCAACGATCTGGCGGAAGTAATTGAAGCGAGCATCACCGTCTAATGTATCCGGGAAGTATGTCACTGCTGTATTTCGGAACCAAGATACAAAAGTGACAAACAGAATGCCAACAATGATGCCCGAGCTCCTCTTGTAAGCCATCAATGTCACCATTAGAAACAGTCCAACGATGCCAAGCCAGGTTGTTGCACTTGTCATTTTCCCACCTAGTACGTCGCATGTGTATGCATCCGATGTAATACAGACACCATCCATAGCACACGCATCATCATATGCAACAATGGGAGTTCGTTTGTCGAGAGGGCATGCACCTAATGTGACAGCTGTTGCTATATCCGACACAACAACTCCAAGTCCTTCCGCTGTCTGAAAGCCAAGGTGAGCCAAAAATGCACCAATGCCAGGAGCTGTTGCCAGACGGATGGGCTCTGGAATCAGCTTGGCTAAGGCAAAACGAACTCCAGTCAAAGCTAGTATCAGAAAGATGCATCCTTCGATTAAGATGGCTGTTAAGGCAGCCTCGTATGATACTATGCCAGATCCGCGCCATCCAACTACAGTATAAGTGAAGTAAGCGTTGATTCCCATACCTGAGAGATACAATAGGTCAAATACAGATCAGTATGATTATGTTCAGTACTATGCCATTGATGTACAAACCTGGAGCTAAGGCGATTGGTAGATTAGCCAGGAATCCCATGAGAATGCACCCGATCATACTACCAATTGCAGTTGCCGTGATGTACTGCCTTTTAATCTCTTCCATACACATCTCATAGTCGGGATCAAAGATGTCTCCATTCGGAGGCTTGCAAGTTCCACCCGATTCTGCGAGTATCCTTGGATTTACAGCAAGAATATACGCCATGGTAAGGAAAGTAGCGGTTGCAGCTCGTAATTCGGTGCTGAGCTTTGATGAACGCTCCTCCAGTGCAAAGAACTTGCCAATACGAGAGCTGTTGAATCTCTCGTTAATGTTGTTGATTGAATTCTTGAACATTTGGTTCATTAGATTTCTGTGTAAGTAGTTTTATCATTGGTCACGAAACACGTTGACGGTAGAAGGGTTCTCATTGATCAGCATACTGACTATAGCATGTAATCTTCTAGGGCAGTCCTTCAAACGAGAAATTATGGGTGCGCCTACAACAACTTCAGATACAATAAAAGCATACTAAGCTTATCAATCAGCAAGGTGCTGCTGCGCTCTATGCGGACTGAAGTGATTTGACAAGTTCTGGTGACGTATTCATATTATCATCATCGGGGCTGGAAGCTTCAAAGTCATTGCACGCATCCTTGTGAGGCGTTGTAGTATCATCGTCGATTGTAATACCTCGGTTGGTCACTTCAATGGCAGGGTCGGCTTTGGCTTTCAAATCATCCACATCATTGGACAGATCTTCTGGAATCTTGAGACCAACCAATGACATCGCAAAAAAGATGAATTGAAGAGTTATCCAGCAGAAGAAACCACCAATGATGCCATACGCGATGGAATATGTGAGTGGCATGAGCATGATGGTCACAAATGCCGTAACTGCATGGTCGACTCTTTCCCATTGGACTTTGGCAAGGCTACGACACATGAAGGCACCCACAATGATGAGCGAACCGCCAGTAGCCCAAGGTGGAATGGAAGCAAAAATTGGAGCAAAGAATATTGACAGAGCGAAATATAGCCCAACGAACACAGCAGTTAACCCAGTTCGGCCTCCAGCTTCCACACCAGCTGCGCTTTCTACATAGGACGAAACCGGGCTCAAACCAAATACCGATCCGACCATTGTGGCTATTGCGTCTACGGAGAAAGCAGCCTTACTCCGAGGGAAGTCTCCGTTCTCGTCCAACAGGTTCATATGTGATACGATACCAAGCAGAGTTCCAGTTGTATCAAGGAAGTCAACATACAAGAATGTGAAGAGGGCGACCAAAGCACTTTGCAAGTCGCTCGAGTACTGTGCTGTTATCTTGTTCATTGGTTCCACTGCGACAATTTGACTAAAGTATACGAAACGAGCATCTCCTTCTACTGTGTATGGAAAGTAAGTGACTGCTGTGTTCCTAAACCATGAGACGAAAGTCACAAACAGAATGCCAACAATGATGCCTGGCGATTCCTTGTACGCTAAAAACACGACCATCATGATAAGCCCGGCAATTCCAAGCCAGGTTGTTGCACTTGTCATTTGTCCACCAAGAACATCGCATGTGTATGCATCTGAGGTAACACAAAGTCCTTCTATAGCACATGCATCGTCGTATGCAACTATAGGTGTTCGTTTGTCAGGTGGACAGCCACCTAGAGTAACTGCTGTTGCGATATCTGAAACTACAAGCCCAAGTCCTTCGGCGGTCTGAAATCCAATATGAGCAAGCAAGGCACCAATTCCTGGTGCAGATGCTAATCTTATAGGCTCTGGAATGAGCTTGGCAATCGCGTAACGAACCCCGGTCAAGGCAAGGATTAGGAAAATGACACCTTCGATGAGAATAGCTGAAAGAGCACTTTGATAAGACACCATTCCAGTTCCACGCCATCCAACCACTGTGTATGTAAAATATGCATTAATGCCCATGCCTAACATATACATTGACTTAGGTTGTAAGATGATGAGTGGTATAATGAACCTGATGAACAAATGACATACCTGGAGCGAGACCAATTGGTAGATTAGCTAATAATCCCATCAAAACACTTCCAATCATACTGCCGATTGCTGTTGCCGTGATATACTGACGTTTTATCTCTTCCAAACACATCTCGTATTCTGTAGCGAAAATATCACCATCTGGAGGAATGCAGGGACCACCTGATTCGCTTAGGATCCTTGGATTCACAGCCAGGATGTAAGCCATGGTAAGGAAAGTGGCGGTACCTGCATTAAACTCTGTGATAAGCGTAGATCCGCGCTCCTCGAGGGCGAAGAACTTGCCCACGCGAGAATTACTAAACCTCTCGTCCCACTTGCGTATGGAGCCCTTAATCGTTTGCAACATTGTCGATAGATGCTAGATATATCCTTAGTCCCTCTTACCCATTTCACTTTCACCGCAGTATCTATTTGTGAATGGGCACGCTCGAATCGAGGCAAGATGTCCATTGTGTCATTCATCAATCTCATGGTACCATCTTGTTGATTCGGATGATGCGAGGGCAGCCAAAATTTCGATTTGCTAAGAAGATGATATATGCCCCTCAGAACAATGAATCTTAGCACACAACACATCATGTAGTGCCAAAACAGCCATTGAAATGTTTAGGTATTAGGCACCCACCCAGAGGTTACTTGTTATGGTCGATGCATGCTCATTAATCAAGAGCTAGCTGTCAAAGGGACAAAGTACCAGCATAGAATGATTGGAATGGCCACCAACGACAACATGATGGTGAAAAAATTTCCCAAAGCAATGGTTTCCTGAAGCATAGCATCAAGTGATCTTCGGGTAACTGGAAGGATAGACCATCTGCCACGAGAGTCACATTTGAAAATGGTGAAGATAGGAGTCGACGCGGAGCTCCACAAATACCGGTCAAGCCATTGCCAGATCAGACACCACATTGTATCGAACCATGAACGTAGAAGC
>JALLPI010001036.1:0-12557 GCA_036939935.1 Cyclotella atomus
ACTCATTGGACTCATATATGGAGGACATGAAATGGTTCAGCAGCATCTCACCTTGTGGAATGTCCCCAAACAGCATGTAATCAGTTTTGCCCTTAATTCATGTTCAAGTCCAAATAGGATATCACAATGTGCTGCATTGCGGTTGGATTTTAATGTGCTACAGACTGCTCGTGGCACATCTACAGTATATAGCACACCACTTTTGTGGGTGGAATTGGTGGAAAATTGAAGATGTAGGCCAAAATCTGAGCATGGAACCAGCTCTTGAAGGAAATTATCGCATTTACTCATCATTTGTCCAACAAAAGTTATCACAATGTACTACAGACTACTCATGGCACATCTGGTACATCTCGCACATAGCTTTTGTGGCTGGAATTGAAAAGTGAAGAAGTGAGGCCAAAATTTGACCACAGAACCAGCTTCTGAACGCAATATGGCCCAATCCAATGCTACTGTACCACTGCATATACTCATCATTCATCCAACAAAGGATATGGCAATGTTCTATAGGTTTCCCAGGATGAGTTATTGTGTGACTATATAATTGTTAAGCAATTATCATTCAGGATGTGTCCAATTAGCCAGTGACAGTGATTATGCCAAAACATGACAAGCAGTGGTTTTTGTTGCTGTGTTGATTACAATATTTGACAATGTTAGGATCTGTGAGACTTTGGCTTCTTTACTTAATTGGTGGCTGCTGACTGGATCCTTTCTGACCCAACAATATTAATAACAACGTGGGCAGACATTTTATTGGCAGGGGAAGATAACCAAAGGAACATACAATGCTCTTGTTAAGATGTCAAGTGACAAGTGACTGGCCTGCCTCTTTTTCTTCTTTGTAGGAGGAGGAGCGCTGTCAGTAGTTTGATCCGAAACATCCTAACCTGGCACATCTAGAGACCACATGTTGTATCAAATTTGATTCTGGGGAGACATTAGTTCTTCCGCATAGTATTTTGACAAGTAGATACTTTACTTGCTTTGTAATGACATTCAAATCGGAATCATTCAAAATCATGAGAGAAATGTGCGTCGCATTTTGGGTTGTAGCCAATAGATGTTTATCAATTGGAACACAAAAATGTCCAATACTATTTCCTAGTGTAAGCCAATCCTTTTACTTAAGCCCCCAGCAATTCCTGCCACAAATCGAGACTTGGACCGTCAATATTCCAAAGTTTCTTCAGAAACCATCACTCCTGATTCCTGGGGACATTCCTTGTTCCTGACTGGTTCCTGAGTTTTCAGACTGGAACCAAAATCCAGAATTTGTAACCTACCGCATATTATGGTGTATAAGAAACACCTGGCGTTCTTGCACTGTGTTATAAACAACACCACATTCATTGCGGTATGCTATCATAATTATTTCCTCCAAGATTTGGCAAATGAATCTTTTTGGTATTTGTAGGATTTTGTTGTTGTTTATAAACCACAATATACGATAGGTTGTGAAGTTGAATTGTTTCATGTAACTTTTGGGAGGTCACAATCTAAGGATGCAGCAATATTTCGTAATATGTTGTGGTTAGACAGAAGACTGTAGACTGTATCTGTTCAACATTTCTAGTACAGACTTGAAGGAGCTGCAAATTGTTTATGCTGATCAGTATCAAGAACAAACCACACAGTGAAAATAATGAGCACTGACGAGGCCCACCATCCCTTATTTGAGCAGGGCACCGTAAATATAATATCGTACCGCCCTTCAGCAATACAAGTAGATAACAAAGCTACCTAAAGTAGGAATTAGTACAAACGAGCTCACGTCATAATTCGTCATCATGATGTCACAAATAAATGTCTGCCCTTCGTTCAAATGACTCTCTCCGCGCTATTTTGCGTTCACGTCGTCATCAAGATTTTTGGCCATTAGGGTTCGCATCCTTATAATGCCGAATTTCCAAGAGCTCCAAGATACACTTCAATGAAACGTTAGATTTGCTAGCTTGATTTACGGGAGGTGAACAGTTCAAAAAGAAAAATAGCCCAAAAGTAATCACAACAAGATCTCTTTTTGGATCCAAACGATGACGTACTTGCTTACATGACCGTTTCATGGCCAAAAATCTCTGCCAATTAAAAGCCACCAACGGGTCATAAAGCGGTCCCCCAAAACACGCACGAAAACAGCAAACCTGCTCTGCAAGAGTTGACATCTCCTTCTTTGCGGTTGCGGACGTCAACAACAAACGAAAGCAACCAACTCTCCACGACGCTGCTGGCTGTGGTATCGATAAAGAGCATCAAAACAAAAGATCACTTTTTTGTTTCTATTCTACTTGTTGGATTTCAATCCAAAAGCAAATTCAATTGCGAAACCATGACCCAACGAAAGGGCCTTTATGCTGCGGCAGCAGCTGCACTTTTGGTGTCGTCGGCAACCTCGTTTGGTAAGTTGATTGGATGGTGCAGGTGGATTTGTATTGGTGTATGTTTGCATGACGGGTTTGATTATGAGCATATCTTGTGTCGATCGTGGGAGTTGTGTTGATCATATCTTTTGGAGGTGGTGCAGGTGCACTGATTATGAAGGTGCACCGGTCAGATTATCTAGTCTACTTCTTCTTTCATTGCAAGACAACTTGCCGCACAGAGGATACACTACAACACAGAAGATTGGCGCAGAACAGCAGATGCAAACAGTCACTTGCCTGCAGTTCATCTGCTGCTGTTGACCTTTTTTTTGTATTGCAACCATCACTTATTAATTGATTCAGTTCACAAACGGCAACGCAAATCTAACCTTCAATTCACAACTATTGATCCTAACAGCTCCCCAGCAATCTGCCTTCACTCCATCCTCTCTGTCCCCCACCGCAAAGCAGTCCGGATTCGGCCAACTAAAGTCCGCCTTCTTCAACAAGGATGTCTCCAAGCACTCCACCACCGCCCTCAGCACGGCCACACTCGACGAAACCTCCCTCTCCTCCGCCGACTCCACCGCCTCCAAGTTAGCAGACTACGTCAAATCCCGAGGCGGCGACCGCGTCATCCGCAAGGTCCTCATCGCCAACAACGGCATGGCCGCCACCAAATCCATCCTCTCCATGCGCCAATGGGCCTACATGGAGTTCGGCGACGAGCGCGCCATCCAATTCGTCGCCATGGCCACTCCCGAAGATCTCAAGGCCAATGCCCAATTCATCCGATTGGCCGACTCCTTCGTCGAGGTGCCTGGGGGGAAGAACTCCAACAACTACGCCAATGTCGACGTCATCACCCGAATTGCCCAAGAGCAGGGCGTGGATGCCGTGTGGCCCGGCTGGGGTCACGCCTCGGAGAATCCCAAGCTGCCCAATACCTTGCGTGATATGGGGATCAAGTTCATTGGACCTACCGGCCCTGTGATGAGTGTCTTGGGTGACAAGATTGCTGCCAATATTTTGGCTCAGACTGCCGAGGTCCCCTCCATTCCGTGGAGTGGATCCTTCGGTGGACCTAATGATGGACCACTTCAGGCCGTTTTGAATGATGAGGGGACCATCCCCGATGAGATTTTTAGAAAAGGATTGGTCACTTCTGCCGATGAGGCTGTGGAGGCTGCGAACAAGATTGGATGGGAGAACGGTATCATGATCAAAGCTTCTGAGGGTGGCGGAGGAAAGGGTATTCGTTTTGTTGACAACGAGGCTGACTTGCGTAATGCCTTTGTTCAGGTTACCAACGAGGTTGTGGGATCTCCTATCTTCCTTATGCAGTTGTGTAAGAATGCTCGTCACATTGAAGTTCAGATTGTTGGTGATCAACACGGAAATGCTGTTGCCCTCAACGGGCGTGATTGCTCCACACAACGTCGTTTCCAAAAGATCTTTGAGGAGGGACCCCCCGTCATCGTTCCCAAGGAGACTTTCCGTGAGATGGAACTTGCTGCTCAGCGTTTGACTCAAAATATTGGATACCAAGGTGCTGGAACTGTTGAGTACTTGTACAATGCTGCTGATAACAAGTTCTTCTTCCTCGAATTGAACCCACGTCTTCAAGTGGAGCACCCTGTCACTGAGGGTATTACTGATGTCAATCTTCCTGCCACACAGCTTCAAGTTGCCATGGGTATTCCTTTGTACAACATTCCTCAGATTCGTCGTCTATTTGGAAAGTCGGATGCCTACGGAAACGATAAAATTGACTTCTTGGAAGAACGTTATCGCGACATTGACACCCACGTGATTGCTGCCCGTATCACTGCCGAGAACCCCGATGAAGGATTCAAGCCCACCTCTGGTTCCATCGAGCGCATTAAGTTCCAGTCCACCCCCAATGTTTGGGGATACTTCTCCGTTGGATCCAACGGTGGCATCCACGAGTTTGCCGACTCCCAGTTCGGTCACTTGTTCGCCAAGGGACCCAACCGTGAGGAGGCCCGCAAAGCCTTGGTTTTGGCCTTGAAGGAGATGGAAGTTCGTGGTGACATTCGTAACTCTGTTGAATACTTGGTCAAGTTGTTGGAGACTGATGATTTCAAGGCTAATACCATTGACACATCATGGTTGGATGGCATCATCAGAGAAAAGTCTGTGACTGTTGATATGAAATCGGACCTTGTCGTTGTTGGAGCTGCTGTGTTCAAGGCCTTTGAGCACGTACGCACTGCCACCGAAGAAGTTAAGGAGTCTTTTAGCAAGGGTCAAGTTTCCACCTCTGGAATTCCAGGAATCAATTCATTCAACATTGAGGTTGCCTACGCTGATACCAAGTACCCCTTCCATGTTGAGAGGATCTCGCCTGAAGTTTACAGATTCACATTGAATGGAAACTCTCTTGATGTAGAGGTTACTCTCACTGCTGAGGGAGCACTCTTGGCTACCTTTGGTGGCGAGACCCACCGCATCATTGGTATGGATGAGCCACTTGGACTGCGTTTGTCTATGGATGGAAACACTATCCTCATGTGAGTTAACTGCACTCCTGATCTCATGCTCACGCTTGAATCACACTTTTTGCTCACCTTTTGTCCTTCTACCCTAGGCCAACCATCTTTGACCCCTCTGAGCTCCGTACTGATGTAACTGGAAAGGTTGTTCGATACCTCCAAGACAATGGTGCTAGTGTGGAAGCGGGCCAGCCTTATGTCGAAGTCGAAGCCATGAAGATGATTATGCCTATTAAGGCTACAGAATCTGGAAAGATCACCCACAACCTCAGTCCTGGATCCGTCATCTCTGCTGGAGACCTCCTTGCTTCCCTTGAGCTCAAGGACCCCTCCAAGGTTAAGAAGATTGAAACTTTTGCTGGAAAGTTGGAATTCGAAGAGTCTTCTATTGAACTTGATGCAGAGAAAGCTGCCATGAACGTTCTTGCTGGTTTCAACATGGACCCCGAGAAGGTTGCTCAACAAGCCTTGGATAGTGTTTCTAGTAGTGCTGATGCCTCTGAACTGTTGATCAAGGTTCTTAACGAATTCTACCGTGTTGAAGCGCAGTTTGAAGACAAGATTGAGGACGAGGTTGTTCGTACACTCACAAAAGCAAACACAGAAAACCTTGACGTTGTCATTGCTGAGAACTTGGCCCACCAGCAGCTCAAGTCCCGTAGTAAATTAGTCCTTGCCATGATCCGTTCACTGGACACATTCTCAGATAGATTTGGCCAAGAAATTCCCGCAGATTTGATTGAAGCTCTCCAGCAGGTTGCCTCGTTGAAGAGCAAGGGATGTGGTGAAATTGTGCTCGCTGCTGAGGAGAGAGTACGTCTTGCCAAGGTTCCTGCATTCGAGGTTCGACTTGCTGACTTGAAGAAGAAGCTCACTGACAAGGAAACGGATCTGATTGAATTGAGCAAGAGCTCCACCCTTTCTGCTGGAGTCGATCTTCTTACCAACTTGCTTGGTGACGAGGACGAAGAGGTTCGTAAATTGGCCATGGAAGTGTACACCCGTCGTGTTTACCGCACCTACGAAATCACCGACCTTACTGTTGGAGATGAAGATGGCCGCCTTTCATGCAGTTTCTCATTCCAGTTTGCTGATGTGGCAGAGAAGGATCGTGTCACCCGTCAAGGATTCTTTTCCGTCATCAAAGATGCTTCCACATTTGCCAAAGAGCTTCCGGCCATACTTAACTCCTTTGGATCCAAAAACCCCGCAGGCAGCAAGGATGGTCCAACCAACGTTCTTCAGGTCGGTGCTCTCTCGGGAGATATCAGTATTGAGGATCTTGAGGCAGCCCTTGCTTCCAACAAGGATAAGCTCAACATGCTCGGCATCCGTACCATGACCGCTCTCATTGCCAGAGGCAAGAAGGACCCCAGCTACTACTCCTTCCCACAGTGCAATGGCTTCAAGGAAGACCCTCTTCGCAGGGGAATGCGCCCTACATTCCACCACCTCTTGGAACTTGGACGTCTTGAGGGCAACTTTGACCTTGAGCGCATCCCTGCGATGGGTCGTAATGCTCAGATTTACATTGGCAACGAGAAGAATGCCAGGCGTGGTGCATCTGCTCAGGTCGTCTTCTTGCGTGCCATTTCTCACACTCCCGGCCTCACCACCTTCTCTGGAGCTCGTCGTGCTCTCCTTCAGGGCCTTGATGAACTGGAGCGTGCCCAATCTAACTCCAAGGTCAACCCCCAGTCCTCTTCTCGTATCTACTTGCACTCCCTTCCCGAGCAATCTGATGCCAGCCCTCAAGAGATTGCCAAGGAGTTCGATGAAGTCATTGATAAGCTCAAGAGTAAATTGGCTAGCCGTTTGACCAAGCTTCGTGTTGATGAGATTGAAACCAAAGTTCGCGTCACCTCAACTGATGAAGATGGCAAGCCTGTTGTAGTCCCAGTTCGCCTTGTTGCTTCTTCTATGCAAGGAGAATGGCTTAAGACAACTGCATACATTGACAAACCTGATCCAGTGACCGGAGTTACCCGTGAGCGCTGTGTTATTGGAGACGGTGTTGATGAGATGTGTATGCTTGAGTCTTATGAGTCTTCCAACACCATTCAAACCAAGCGTGCCATTGCTCGTCGCGCTGGATCTACCTATGCATATGACTACCTCGGGCTTCTCGAGGTCAGCTTGATCGGAGAGTGGGAGAAGTACATCAGCACACTCAGTGGACCCAATACCCCAACCATCCCTACCAATCTATTTGAGGCTGAAGAACTCATCGAAGGTGCCGATGGTGAGCTCGTTACTGGAAAGCGTGAAATTGGAACTAATAAGGTTGGTATGGTAGCATGGAAGGTCACCATGAAGACACCCGAATACCCCGAAGGCCGCGAGGTTGTTGTCATTTCCAATGATATCACCGTCCAATCTGGTTCATTTGGTGTACAAGAGGACGAAGTCTTCTTCAAGGCCTCCAAGTATGCTCGCGAGAACAAGATCCCTCGTGTCTACATTTCCTGTAACTCTGGTGCAAGGATTGGATTGGTTGATGACCTCAAGCCCAAGTTCCAAATCAAATTCATTGATGAAGCTAGTCCATCCAAGGGTTTTGAATACCTCTACCTTGATGATGCCACATACAAGTCTCTCCCTGAGGGATCTGTCAATGTCAGAAAGGTCCCTGAAGGTTGGGCCATTACTGATATCATTGGAACTGATGAGGGAATTGGAGTTGAGAATCTCCAAGGCAGTGGAAAGATTGCTGGTGAAACATCCCGTGCATACGATGAGATTTTTACATTGAGTTATGTTACTGGAAGAAGTGTTGGTATTGGTGCCTACCTAGTCCGTCTCGGTCAACGTATCATCCAGAAGACTGAAGGGCCCATGCTTCTCACTGGGTATGGTGCATTGAACAAGCTTCTGGGTCGAAATGTATACAACTCAAACGATCAACTTGGTGGACCGCAAGTTATGTACCCTAATGGTTGCACTCATGAAATTGTGCAGGACGACCAGAAGGGTATTTCTTCCATCATCCAATGGTTGAGCTTTGTACCCAAGACCACTGATGCCATTACCCCTGTTCGTGAAAGTGCTGATCCTGTCAACCGTAAGGTCGAGTGGCGTCCTACCCCCACCCCATACGATCCCCGTCACATGCTCACCGGGGCTGATGGCAAGAAGGGTTTCTTCGACGAAGGAAGCTTCAAAGAGTACCTTGGAGGCTGGGGAAAGAGTGTTGCTATTGGCCGTGGTCGTCTTGGTGGTATCCCTATGGGGGCCATTACTGTCGAGACCCGACTTGTGGAGAAGATTATTCCTGCCGATCCTGCTGACCCCAACTCTCGTGAAGCTGTCATGCCACAGGCTGGTCAAGTACTTTTCCCCGATTCGTCCTACAAGACTGCCCAAGCTATTCGCGACTTCAACAATGAAGGCCTTCCTGTCATGATTTTTGCTAACTGGCGTGGTTTCAGTGGTGGAAGTCGTGACATGTCTGGTGAAATCCTCAAGTTTGGTTCCATGATTGTTGATGCTCTCCGTGAATACAAGCACCCCATCTACATCTACTTCCCACCCCATGGCGAGCTTCGTGGAGGATCTTGGGTGGTTGTTGACCCCACTATCAATGAAGATAAGATGACCATGTTCTCTGACCCTGATGCTCGAGGTGGTATCCTTGAACCTGCTGGTATTGTTGAGATTAAGTTCCGCTTGGCAGATCAGCTCAAGGCCATGCATCGTATCGACCCTCAATTGAAGATGCTTGATGCTGAGCTTGAGTCCACAGATGACACCGACAGTGCTGCACAAGAAGCTATCAAGGAGCAAATTGCTGCAAGAGAGGAGCTCCTGAAACCTGTTTACCTCCAGGCTGCCACTGAATTTGCCGATCTCCATGACAAGACTGGAAGGATGAAGGCTAAGGGTGTTATTAAGGAGGCTGTTGCATGGGAAGATTCTCGCGAGTACTTCTTCTACCTCGCCAAGCGCCGCATTGCACAAGACAACTATGTATCGCAGCTTACTGCTGCTGACCATTCACTTGATGCCAAGGCTGCTCTCGAGGTGCTCAAGGGTATGTGCTCTGCTGACTGGGAAGACAACAAGGCTGTCCTTGAGTACTATTCATCCAATGATGCTGCCATCTTGGCAAAGATTGGTGAGATGAAGAAGGCTGCCATCAAGGCTCAGATCGAACAGCTTCAAAAGGCTCTGGGAGAGTAAACACAACATTGTTATTTAGGTTCTATGAAAGTGCTATGTCATCTCTGGTAATGTAATTATCAAATCTTAAACTAGAGAAAAATACTCCATACTGTTCCGTCTACAAAACAAATATAAGTAACTAACATCTTGACAACATAACAGTACTATCAAATAATGAAGCTCATACTATTGTTAGTATGTTGAGTATTAAGACATTCATCTGGCCTAGATACAGTACAGAAAATCTATCTTTTTAGTTGACAAGAATGATACCAATATACAAATCTAGCTGTGCAGCTCAATCAACAGCCATCAAATTGCCTACAGCATGATCTAAATGCAACCAAACCTGTAGATAGGCATTGGTGACACCATAATTGACGAATTGTGTTTTTTCTTCATCATTTTATGAAGCCCCACATGCTCACACTCCCCTCTCTCAAACACATACTTTGTATCTATCAAATGAGACAGTTTGTACATGCCAGCAATGTGAAATGCACTCGTTACCTCCAGAAGTTCGTTTTCATTCAATGCATTCAAATCCTTTAGAAATTCCTGCCTACTTGCTTGATCGGTGCCATGATCTAAAGCTTGAAATGCATACCAATCCCAGTAGTTTGCAACGTTGAAAGATATTGCATCCCAATTCTCACGCAATGGGAGGGCCTTTCCAATACTTTCAAAGTTTATCTCACATGTGAAGTCCAAATCAAACACAACCATGTAACAATCTTCATACTGATCTTGTATTTCAGAATACCGCTGCAAGACTAGTTCAAGATATTGGTTCCTTGCATACGCCAAGCGAGATATCCTATCATGAAAGGGATTGTTCTCGGTGCGAACTACAGTGAGTCTGTCGGTAGGTATTGTATTTTCCCAGTTGTGTGGACTCTTCTCTTCACTGATGATGATGTGGTAATTATTGTCAAAGGTTTCATTAGCAACCCGAAGGAGGTTTGTTGACACATGATCCACATATTTATGCACATTCATGGCGGCCCCCACAATAAAGGCGAAGTGACGTTTTTTATTAGCTTCAACATCAGTGCCTGCACTAGTTGTGGCCATTGTCTCTTCTCTAGCGGGAGCATCATTCGGAGGCATCGATAGCAGCTCATCGTTATTGTTGTGTCCAGAAAGTCTTGCTAACCATTTGGTATTATGAACAATAAAAAGCAACATCATTACAACCAGGATAAGAATGCAGTGTTGCCTCTTTGGGTGGCAGAAGGATTTGTGAGAACCACCAACTCTGGCACGAGCCATGGATTTGTGAGAACCACCAAATCCTAAACGAGCCATGATATTCCTTTGTTTCATCAGAGGTGTGCACTTCTATCGTGGCATTGGATATTGGATATCAGAGCAGAAGATAGTTCTCGTGTCTCGTGGCGATTTTTGGTGTCTGGGGACGTAAAGCTAAAGGGGGGCACGAAGAGAGAAAAAGAAGAAAAGGGAGAGGGAAGGAGGAGGAAGGAGGAAAGAAGAAAGGGAGAAAATGAGAGGAGAGAGTTACTCCTTCACTCTTCTTGATATTACAATCTGTTTCCATCAAAGATCACAGCAAATGGTGTATTCAAGGCACACTGGACGGATGTTGAAACCAGTGCTCAGTACTCTTTTTTACCATTTGAACTTAGATGCTATTTTTTGTGCGTATAACTAATTTATACTTACATTCAATATGTGAAAGTATGGCAATGCATGGTAATGGATTGGTAAGTAGTTATTCAATGCTATGTATTTAATTTACTATGGACTATGCATGCAGGAAGTGTGTCGATTGCAACTGCTTTTGTGTTCTGTGCTTTTAGATACTTAGAAAAGTTTGTTGTGTCGAACACTTCGCACAAGTACATGCAAGTATCAACATTTCATGTATGTGTTGATTGTTACATCATCTCTGCTACACTTTCAATCTCCTATTCAATTTTACTTTCCCCTGAAAATGCACGTGAATTGTATTCTCATTTTGCTAAATGTATCTTTCACTCGCCGGATGATTGTCAAGTATGGTCAATGCTGTGCTATTATTTGTTTTCACAATCATGCCTCTGCATCATGCATGGCAAGCAGGCCATCGATCGTGCTTTGTGGTTATCCCTCCATTTTTGATTTGAGCGATAATATTGCTGGGCACAGAAGCAATGGCACATGGCACCATGATTACCGCTCGCGGCATCAGCAGGAGCACACTGCTACTCTAGAGACAGAGACCTCGCTATCTCCATTCGGCAGCGTCGCCGATGGGCTCTGAAGCATATCCTACTAACTCATTTTGTTGAGAGGTACCTTAAGAGGCATTGTAAGACACACAGCAGAAACACAAATCAGTGCTTGCCTCTGCTATATTGACGACGACCTGCAATTGAAAATGTGCAGTAGTGAGACTTCTATATGTAGCGGCAGCACTAACACTGTCACAGCGAACTCGTCAGTCGTCACGCGCTCGAGACTCGACAGCTCGTCCTCATAATGTGATAGCTGCAAGCGATTGCAGTTTATCCCCAGATAGTAATTCAACATTACATCCGAAGGATACCACCGTCTGATTTTGCTTGCATCTCCAGCCATCGTCGATCGATCTCTCGTTGGTCTCCGTCGAACGTCGAAGAAGTTTGACAAGGTGTAGGAGAACTCAATTGGGATCGGAGGTTTCATCGGTGGATCCAAGGACCACAATCGGCGAGAAGGCAGTAGACAGCCTGGAGAATAGTTGGCGATGGAAGAGGCGAGGCGGGCGGTGGCCATCGCATCATTAGCCGCCGCCGGAGACGAGCGATGGAGGCATCGGCGGCGATACGAACACGTGGATGAGGGCCAATATCGGCTGTTTGGAGGCCTCCCAGCTCCCAGCGGCTTTGAAGGCAGGATCTGGCGCAGGGGATGATCGGTGGAATGTGAAAGAGTGTTGGCAGCGGCCGTCAGAGGTAAGACTCGTTCTGTCAAGGCGATTTTTAGCCGATTTTGGCTCCGATTTCGCGCCGATAAAAAAATCGGCCCTCCAAAATAGAAATCGATCGGGAAAATACCTCAAGATTCAACTCGAAATCCAGGTATTTATTCAGCCGATTTTGAGGTTGGGGATCGCGAGAAGTCTTGTTATCAATCTTGTATGCCAATAAACACCCAATAAACAAGCCCGTTCTAGTGCAATCTCCTCCCTCCTCACGTTGTCGCCTCGCTTGCCCCTAATTTTTGGCTCATCGGCCTCATTTTTAGCCCTCTCAACCATCGAAACCATGTCCGGCCGCCTCTGCACCGGCCCCAAACCACCTCCCAAGCCATCCTACGCCCTCGGGCGCTTCTACCGTTGTCGGCGATCATCTCGCTGCATGTGATTTATCCAACAGAACCACTGATAATGGTCAGATGGCTGTGCACAAGTCGGTGCACCTTTGCGGACTTGTGCACAAACGATGTGCATGGAGGTGGATGCAGCTGCTGCTAGAGCAGGAGCAGCCCAAATACATAACAATCAACTCGTTTGCAGTCGCGGAGGGATGGG
>JALLPI010001037.1:0-12556 GCA_036939935.1 Cyclotella atomus
GGTCAAAATCCTTACTTCTTACTTTGCTTCCTTTTTTGAAAATGGATACATTGTTCCTTTTTACTTCTCAATATTACTTTTTTTAAACTCTGGTGTGAAGACATGTCTACATGATATCTGGTCTGTCTTCAGGAGCCACTTCAGAGTGCTGCTAGCTCTGTCATCATTGATTACCTTACTGAGATGTTCATTGCTCAGGAGTGGGTCCACTACACAAAGAGGTGCAACAACCATTGCAAGTTGTCCATCAGAACTCAGATGTTCACAATGTGCGCTTTGGAGCATTTGGGGAACAAAAAACCTCATTGCACCGCAGACCCTAGCCTTCAACTCAGCTTTAGATGCAACTTAGTTTATCTTGCTGACAACCCCTCCAGCCTCAGCGAGGATACAGTATTATCCAGGAAGTATCTCATCTCAAGCGCTCAGGGAACTTGTAGAGGCAGGCAGTCTCAGTGAGATGCTCATCAAAATCATCTATCTCTCCTCTTCTTGTTCAACACAATCAAAATCAACCTTCTCTTGGGCACCCCCCTCTCTTCCGTTTCCTTGCTGCCTTGTTTCCAAATGATTAGGACTTTCATTAGCATATCCAGAGGTGTCAGTCAACTATTAGTTGGGGCTCAGTGTGATTTTGGGATATGGCAGTGTTGCAATCCAACTGTATTTCTGACATAGGCCAAATATCTATATCAAATAGATAAGTACATTTCGTCCAATATTCAATAAAATAATCCTCAATGAAAGTAGTAGTAGTATTAAAAATCAGAGAATATTTGGAGATGAGAGGAATTAATACGACTCCTACAGAAAATGGAAATGGCAGTTTTAGACTATGTTGTAGATTTGGGTCAGATTCCGGCCGGAATTCCGTTCTGACCGGATACTCCAGCCAAAATCACCGGATATAGGTTCCGAGGTTCCACAGGAGTTCCGAAATTTTTAAGCGTAGATCAATCGATTTAGATAAGCCCCCATCGCTTCCCGCCACAAAATCGAGACTCCGACCGTCAATATTCCGGAGTTTCTTCCGGAACCAACCCCATATTCCTGTGATATTCCTGGTTCCTGAATGGTTACTGGCTTTTCAGACCGGAATCAAAAACCGGAATTTCCAACTTAGGTTTTAGATGTTGAACTGCAAATACAGTATACAAGCTAGTATACAGTAAATGTAAATATGAAAGTATTTGAATACTTTTTTTTATGAATATCCCAACCATTTCAAAAGGCATGGATAATATTCATGCCTTTACGTAGGCTACGGTATGTTTTGAACGCAGCCAAAAGGCATGGATAATATCCATGCCTTTGCAGCGAGTCTCCACGTAGGAATCGTCCGAAATGAGTGAGATGCGAAGCCTACAACCTACCAATTTCTTTAACTGTTATAAGAGTCCGACCCCTCTGTGCCATTTTGAATCAATGCCATCAATCTAATGTCATTCATAAGCCTATGAATTCGAATCATCTCAAATTCGCGCATAAGGGTGCAAGGAGACGAATCTTTTCTCACCAATGTAAGATTTTCACACCTAAAGTTAATACTATAATCTGTATGTTTGTATATGTAAATTAATACCTTAAATGATTTTCTCTTTCTGAAACACAATACGCTACTACAGATACAGAGGAATCGAATACGATTCAAAGGCATGGATAATATCCATGCCTTTGAGATCCCCAATTAGGGTGGGAAAAGGCATGGATATTATCCATGCCTTCATATGGTTGGTATTACAGCCAATCTAATGTAATTTATTAACAGGCCAGGGAGATGTCCATGTGTCTGTCCGTGTGTCATTCATTATGTCAAAAAGATATGGAAGGTGTCAGAAAGTTGGAAAAGATACCCTTGATATCTCTCTACTTAAGTACAAATATTTCCTACTTATGTACAAATTTCAAATTTCCATTAGTAAATCATGTTAAGGCTATTGTATATAGTTTTTCAGGACGAACATGGACTATCTTTCTTAGGCAGCAAGAGCACCGCAGTGGACAGTAGTAGCCACAGTAGGGAGGTGACCAAATTAAGCAGAAGAGCCCCTTCATCCCCCAAAGAAGTGGGGGGCTGACCAACCGATTGGTTGATGGCACGGCCTGTCACAGCCGCACCCGTTTGGCCATGTTAGAGCACTTCGTTGCCAGAACCCCAGACCGCAGCCGATATCGTTTATAGTTGCTAAACGCCAGTTTTGTGTATGCCGAGGGTTGTGGGTCAGATTCGCTATCGTCGTCTGCTTGTAGTGGAGTTGGTGGAGCCTGAGCGGCCGAAATGGCAGAATGCATTTTGGTAAGCCAGAGTTTGCGATCAATGCTGCTCCCTTGGCCCAATTGCTGAAAATCGACTCGAAGTAGAGATCGGTGACACGGGAGTAGGTCCGCGGGATCCACCAGCATCATATCCTTAACCAAATCGATAACTTCTAAGTGTTCTGCTGTAGTCATGCCATCTAGCTTTTTTAAATAAATTCGAGCATTCCGATATAGCCACTGGCGGTGAGTAATGTTGAGGAGGTATTGAACACAGTTGCTGGACCAGATGCGGATCTTCCAGAAGGAGTCACATTGGCGGAGACTCAGCTTCTGGTAGTCGACCAGAGACTGAGGTATTCTGCCTTCTAGGAAGCATTCCCAACCTAGCGCATCAATGTCCTCTGCGATCTTGGAGTATTGTGAGAAGGAGACGGTGATTTCACACATGGGGACTTTGCCGCGGGATTGGAGGTAGGCATCGATGCATTTGATGAGATCGGAATCCATATGTGTATCTTGAAGCCATTCGAGAAATAGATCAGCGGATTCACCAAACATTTGTGAACGGCCAGGGTCCATGCAACGCGTGATATAAGACGAAGACTCTTCGGGCTGTCCACACGAGGGGCAAGAATGCGAATCTGTTTCACCATACCGAAAGAGCTGTAAGTTTGTACCGCAGAAATGAGACACCATCTTTGTCCCAAAGACTCGGAACATGCGGGGGTATATCGACATTGCCTCCGACACCGCATCCCAGCAAATCAGTTCGAAGTTTTGTGAAGACACGATCTTGCGCTGATCAAAAAGGTGCTTGGCCGCTTTATATCCCCAGCTCTTGTACAGTGTGTCTCGGATGGAAGAAGTAATCTTGCTGCCATTAATGATGATTCGAAAGCTCTCGAAGGGGAAATTGGATGAGATGAATCGACCAGAGGAGAAGGAGCGCCACAGTGCTTCTTTTGCCAATTGGTCAGCGATGCAATTGAGCTGTTGAAGGAGTGTGAGAGAGTCCCAGGGAATGTTTTTGTCTTGATGACCGTACACATGCTCGTATACGGTGGGAAAAGGCAGACTAGCAAGGGTCTCGCGGAAGCAACGGATAATGTCCGCTTGTGCCTGTGCCTCTCGCAGGGATTGGTGACGATTGTTACCGTGAATCACAACACCCATGTTGTCGCACGCGATCACTGCTGGGTGTGCATCCCCAGACAATATAGAGGAGGCCGCTTTGAGGATGAGTGCAGCCAGAAGACCACCAAGTAGTTCATCACGGTAGTTGCTAGCAGTGTAGTTGTCAGTCCGTTCTGCCGCAGAGAAGGTGGCTATTCGTCGGTTGTATTTACAGAATAAAATTCCACCAGCTGAGCACGAAGTGTCGTCCATATGCTCCATGAACGAGCCATCGTGAACGATGGCTAACGAGCCACGGGCAAGACCATCAATGATCCATTCTCCATCTCCATCTAGATCAAGAGATTGCCAAAGGGACTGGTTTGGGAAGGAATGAATGGTGGCAAGTAGGAAAGTCGGTTTGTCAGCTTCTGGGATAATTGGGTCGAGCGCCACCGAGTGAATTGAGACAGAGTTGTCGGGGTGGGCGAGCACCGAAGCTAAAAATGGTAGCAGGGGTTGCGATGTTAGCTGTCGGTTTGATGGACTGTACCGGCAGCCTTGTCTCGTTGAGGCATTGGATGTTGGTAGGAAGAGACGTGTTGAATCGTCCTTAGTATCTACTCGGACCAGAATGCTTCGATCCCGTGATACCCACCATAAATATCTGTCGTAGGGAAGCCTTCTAAGCCATCCAAGCGGGATACCGAGGCGGAGCGTAGGAGATGATAGCAGGTAGATGGTGTGGCGCCACACCTCAAAGTTCGAAGCGGTGGGTTGCTGGATGGGAAATACCATATTGGATGGTGGGCCGGGATCTCTTGAAAGGACTGACTGCATGACAGTTATGCCATCGGCGTGTGTGAGTTGGGACAACAGGAATATTCCTTTGTGATGCCTGACTCGGTTCATGAAAGGCCAGTCGGCATGTGGTGTGAGCGGGAGGGCAACATCCATGAAAACTTGGTCTCGCTCTCTAACCATCGGCACATTGTAACCGTCTCCGATCTCGAGGCGAACGTCAAATCGCGATAGATACTGCCAGAAGACCTTGTACCAGGTGTGTGTCGCCAAGCATTCATATGTCCTGTAGTCTCGAAGGAAGACATTGCCGGACAAACCCGTCTCTAGTTGTAGGCGCTCGTAAGCCTCACGAACAATCAGGCCCATTCCCTCCCCAACATCCCAGTGTCTTTGTAACCACATGAGTGACTCGGAGAGTTTTTCCAGAGCCATATTTGGCAGACCTAGGCCTTGAAAGGTGCAGGGGAGCATTCACCAGCCTTTGGTGATGTATCGGTTGACACCAAGTGTTGGGAGGCATTGGAAGTAAAGCGCCTGGAAGGCCTCCTCAAGAATTTCGGGTGGGTCCATCACGGGTACAATGCCGTAGCTCATGGATGGCTTGGTAGATTGGAAGAACGAAAACCAAATGTCACGGGTTGTGAGTTTGCTCGATCGGACCTTTGCGTTCCACTTTTCTCCTTTCCCGATCATGTATTTCAGATGCTCCGAGCGGCGATCTGGGGCAGACTTTGGCTTGGGAGTGGAGAGAGGCGCAGTGAAGACACCGAGAGTTTTAAGGGCCGTATCAACTTCTATTTGTTTGATTGGTTTGTCCTCTTCACCAAAAACAGGAATCACAAATTCATACTTTGGCATCTCCCTCATGCGCCGGAGCTTAGCCTCTCCCTTGACAAATTTGTACATTAGGAGGTAGCAAGAACATTTGATATCACGCAGGTTTCCACCATCGGCCATCAAAAGCTTTGCCCAGAAATACATGGCGCGCTGCTTGCGAGCAAAGAACTCTTCGTTGGACATGAGGGGATCAATGCACATATGCAGGAGGTCGCAGTCGTCCACATACAGGACAGCTGCAATAACAAAAATAAAGGAGGACCACGCCATTCTCATCTCTATGCCATAACCGCGGCGCTTGTAAGCACCGAGCATCATTGCACCAACGATTTGCCAGGCTGATGACGCTCCACCGCTGCCTTGGCCCAGACCACCCAAGAAATTTCCCACTGTGCCCCCAAAACCGTCAGCATCCCTGCCAAAGCCAGTTCGGAGATGGGGCTGCATCTCAGCCATTGCTTGCAAATATACCAAAACGAAATTGAGAGGAACGCAATGAGCCTGAAGTCCAACACTTGTAACACCGTGATGGACGGCGTCGTAGCATTGCTCAGCATCAACGTTATCCAAGGCGGCAGTAACGTGCAAGGTATTTGCTCGATCAAAGAAACCCAGTTGCTTGGCCATAACACCATCAATCGCGGTTCTGCCAGTGGTGGCAAATTGTTCGACGGGGGTTTGGTTGTTCCTTCTAACATCTGTCATCATTCGCCTTGCATAGATGAGCTTCAGCCACCAATTGAAGTCCGCCTCTAGGAGGCATATGGCTCGAAGTTTGTCTACTAAGTTGTTTCCGAGTATCTTCTCAAGCAGCACTGTAAGGCTATGTTTCCAACGGGATAGTGGGATACCTCGGCGGCCTGCAATGTTTAGGGATTCAACGTGGAGTGTGGCTAATTCTCTGTCATCGCTGGCAGCAATGTAGTGACCGAAGTGCCGTCCGGAATCGGAGGAGGATGTTTGCTCCCGTGCAGAGTGCCAATGATCGATGAATTCTTCCACTGTAGCGTCACGTTCGGACATAGTCGTTTGCTCCATTTCACGGCGGATATGCGCTGCTTCACTCAACAAGGTGATCAGTTCTGGATCAGTGTCCGGGGGGTAAACGTAAGTGCCGTCCAGAATTTGCTGCACAGCAGGGCCATCTCCGAATTGACCAACGTCCACTGAGATTTGACCCGCGGCAGCGGGCGAATGTAAGCCAAGGCGGTACCGAGTGCCGATCCGGCTGTTGATGACTCTAACGATGTCTTCGTGTGTGTCATACTGGACCAGCTGACCATTTTCATCCACTTGAATGGCCATAATTGCGCGGCCTCGGGCGGATCTAGTGACATTATTGATGTTGTTTTGACGCTTCCTACCCATCTCCTTACGGCGTATGCGGAGGATCTCGGAGACAGTTTCATAGTCTCCTCTTGCATGAGCCTTGCGCAAACAGTCGAGTAGATGTTTCCTCCGCAGTTCTGGAGCAATCTTCTTCAGTTTGAAGATCTCTCCAATACAGGCGACCAGTCGAGCTTCTATATCGTCCCTGCTAGAGCTGAGAGGATCCGCAATTTGATTACGAGTCGCTGTGCGTTGAAGATTCCTTGTGTCCGGCACTTTCCCGTCATGCCAGCGGAGTATCCACTTTAAGATGCTGCGTCGTTTTAGCCACTGACCTACCGTGGGACTGAACTCTATGTGACAAGATTTGAACTTGGAGCATTGGTCTTCGGCACTGGCCATGAAGTCGCCCAGCTCGTTGTCCCATTTATTGTGCATTAGTTGGTATTGAGCAGCTGACACATCTTCATCCAGGGCCTTGATTCGCATGAGCTTTTCGCGCATCTTGTGCCGATGGCAGAGGGACTTGAGCACGTTGTTATAGTTCCTTTGGACACGAGAGATTTTGCAGTTCAAGGTACGGCTTGCCGGTGCACCTATGGATGGATATTTACCACCAAAAAGACTTGCCGCAGACACTTCCACTACAAAGACCCTATGGTCACCAACGCCATACCAGTGGGGATATGCCATTGCGTCTCCAACAGTCAAGCCTCCAGAACCATAGATGGTGGTGATTGGATCCTTGCCACGGAAGTGCGAGTTGGGGGCATCGGCACCAGTAGCATCTCGGAAAAGGCAGGAGAGGCCATACTGTTCCTTCGACAGAGATTGGCCAAGGATGCCGTCATAAATGTGTTGGTTGGCATCTAATGCGAGGATGACTTCTAGCCCGGTCGACCTCCACTTTTCGATGGCAGAGAGCAAATCTTCGATGAGGATGACGTCAGGGTCACGGAATTTGCCTATCGCTTCAAAGTAGTATTTGTTCTGGTCCCATACAGTTTCGCCTTTGGAGTTACTGGGTTTGTTGGGAATGTAGGCTGAGACTATCACCGTAGACACATCACCGTTTCCAACTCGGATCCAGCTGTACCGACCGAGGCCTGTGGGATCACGACCCATCCCATCGTTAGATGAGATCACGTCACAGAGGCGGCCCAGCGCCGTTACCATCGTGCCGCCACGCTGTGCCCGCTGCATTATATCGCTAGTGACGTTGTTCGCAGCTAAACCACGCTTAGCCTTGCCGGGAACTAGGAGATCCAAAAGATGTTGACTATCATCTAACATTCGCCAATCTAAGTTGGTTTCAGCGCCGGCGAGAATGTCAATTCGTAGTGATTCGATGAGGGAGTTAAGACGATCGATTTTCCAGTCTTGAGTGCCAATGCCGATACTATTAAAGTTTTCGAACATTATGCGGATCCAACCAGATCGTTTCTCTTCACTCATGAAACCAGAACCACCATGAGCTAATAGCTCCAAGAG
Organism: Cyclotella atomus; assembly: GCA_036939935.1. Classification (NCBI taxonomy): domain Eukaryota; phylum Bacillariophyta; class Thalassiosirophyceae; order Thalassiosirales; family Thalassiosiraceae; genus Cyclotella; species Cyclotella atomus. The sequence continues at coordinate 7,834 of JALLPI010001037.1, forward strand.
TGAAGACATCTCTCGTTGTTCGACTTGTTCACCCCGACGGACCTGTGCTTCACTAGCATTGATGTTGGCAGGGATAGTGTAGTCGGCAATGTTTGGATTGATGGACTTGACTCCATCACGTAGCTCCTCGTGAGTTGGTTTGAGGCGTTTCTTGAATTTTTTGGTACCAGACAGAAAACGACGAAACTTGCGTTTGAGGCGTTCATCCTCCTTTCGAGCTAGAAACCTGTCTTGGCGAGCTTGACTGCGCCGACGTTTTTTATTGGAGACGCGCAGAGGGCGACCAGATGGCAGGGTAGGCAGAGCAGGTGATGCTGGAGGGGGTGAAGGATTGGGATGTGAACTGTTCGGAGAGACTATATTAGGTGCTTCGGCATGATTTGTTGAAGTTATTGGAATTTGAGCTCGGTTTACAGAGACTCCTAAACATTCATCACCACAGGCAGTCCCGGCAACTGAGCTAGAGGGCTCATGAGAGCCCGGGAGAATGTTAATGGACTTGTTTGCTGTTGTGGAGGCTCGTTGCTGCACAGACTCAAGACAGTGTGAGCCTCGAAGGGAGCTCGCAGATTGCTCACCCGTGTCCGCTCCCAAAGATACACGGTGAGGTTCGTGGGCACTTGACTTTTTACTCCATCTACCAGTGCCCGAAAAAGTAGATGGGTGGCCCCCAGGACCTTTTATCCCTGCGACATCCCTCCTCCCCGATCAACTGCGGAGGGAGGGACGTCGCTTCCACTAAGGTGGGGGGCCCCCTGCTGAATTGCAGCCTTGAGACGAGCTAGTTCAGCTGCTAGCTCGGCTTTTTCACGCGCTTCCTTTGCCAGTTTTAACGCGAGATCATGTGACTTCCTTGCCATATTGTCTGTATTGACTGACGTGCCACCAGTACCATCTGTTCCACCGCTCAGTACCGATGCACCTTCCTTGCCAGTTTCGGGTCCCAAATTGTCGGCATCAACTCGTAGCTTGCGAAGGAGGTCCTGCTTCACGTCGTCCGAGAGCTCAATAGGGCTATTACCAAGAAAGGCGGGGCCAGACGAGCTCGGCTTCGGAGTGGCAGATTTCTTCTTGATGTCCAAATGCGATGAATCTGCATGCCACCTATCCTTCCTTGTAGCAATTGACGGAGTGGCTCGCATCGTACGTGGGTCCCAAGAAGAGTATTCGCCCAGAGCAGCGCTATCGATATACAGGCAATTTTCCAAGCGCTTGACTGTGCTTTCGTGAAATCCTTTGACTTTGCGAAGATAGTGATGAAGAAATCCGGGAAACTGTGCTAGAGTGTTGGTGGCGAAGGTGCGGTTGGCGGGAGTGTAAGGATTGGCAGGATCTACGGAAACCACAACTTGCGAATAACCAACATCAGAGCCCTTCTCCGTGACTATGGCGGTATGGAAGACTTGCTTTCCGCTGATGGTGATATCTTGTAGCTCCTGACGGAGGGAAGTTCGTCGGTAAGGAGGAGGAGGGGTGATTTTCCGACCAGTGGGCGTGCCAGAGGAGTCAACTTCACCAATTTCGGCCATTTTCATACGAACTGGATGCTCCCAGATATTCACGTGAGCACAGGAGTAGGGGGTGGTCAAAAGTTGATAGCCCATATGCTTCCTCGCCGCCGATTGATACTCGCGAATGGCATCCAAAGAGGGATTTCGTGCACCGTCAGGGTTGCGCAGAAAGAATGCGTTGGGTCCAAATGCCTTGCAGATGTGATTGGAGTCTATGAATATCTCAAGCAATGGTTCAAGTTCGTTCCACGACTCGGTTGAGGCCTCCACATAGAAAGCAAATTGAGTATGACCTGGGTACGGATCAAAGCCAAGCTCAGCTCTCTCCGCTTCAGGAATGCCGCGCATGGGACGCATTTTCCTGGAGTAAACATGGAAATCCGGGATCGGGCGGTCATACCACTCAAGTGTATCAAGGCGACCACGCCTGCACAGCTTCTGGCGAATTTCTTTGAGGCTCTGCCTTAGGGTCGATTTTACACCTTCAGTGCATAGGAGATTGTTGACACAGACCAGAATGTGATGAGGGTCCGACTTCCAGCACTGAACTGTCTTGAGAGTTGCGTAGACACCTTCCTCGGGGCCAATGTCAATGTTCAGGGATTGAGCGAGCTCCTCTACATTGTGGTGCCTCGTGGCAAAACTCATGTTTACATACATTTCCATGGGACCATTATCATCTGCACCTGCCTTGGCTCTCTTTCGTAGACTCGCCTTTCTCCTGCTCCCCGATTGAGGGGCCTTCTTATTGGACTTGAAAGCCCGGCGGTTAGCTAGTGTCTGAGCATCCACTGGCTCCTTGGAGAGCACCCAACTGTTGGAGATCTTGCCATAATTTCGAAACTCGCCATAGTTCGAGGGAAAGTGAGCGTCGCTAGTATCAAAAACAGGAGGGAGTGCAGAACCGTTGTTTGCTTGGGTGGCTGGCAAGAGAGCGATGTCAGAGGCAAGAGACTTCATATAGTTGAAGATCTTTCGAGTTTTATTGATGAGTACTTCCTTGTGAGGTTGGTTCGGTTGGAGGGAAATGTTGAAAGAAAATAGAAACTTCCCATCTTCTTTAGGAAAGATTTCGCTCGGATCGGTCATGCCAGTGATGGTGGACATGTCGGTTGTTGCCGTATCGCCGCCCTGTCGGTGGGGTGTGGGGGGAACTCGATCTACTAGATTGCCGCGTTTGACCTCTTCCTTCTCGGTGTCAGAAGAGCTTCCCACAGATGAGTCATCGACCCATTCAACCTTATCCGAGGATGAACCAAATGGAACTGACTCCCCACTGTTCTCTTGACTTGTGGCAGCAGAGGCTGGCGCCGGGGTCTCCGTGGAGCTGAAAGATTTGGCAGAGATGCGGATTCCTTCCTGCCCTTCCTCCGGCGCAACTTGCTTCAAATCTGGGTCCGTTTCCATGTCGCTCAAGTCCGAGGTGCCATTACTCTCATCATCACCAGATCCCTCCGAGGTGTAACTGCCACTATCCTCGCTATTGCCATCAACTTCCTCACCCTCCGCGGTGAAATCGGAGTCCTCGTTCGAGTTATAACCTGTTGGTTCCATCCAAGACTCATCAGCTTTGTTCCGGTTCCTCTTGCTGCGCCTCTTCCTGCGTGATCGACGGCAAAAGCGCTGCTTTCTTGTAGCAGCGACTCTTGCAAGGCATCCGATAGGGCTCCCTCAAACTCTTCTTTAGACATCTCATCCACATTCTTGCTTGTCTGAGGAGTGGCTTTTGTGGCTTTGCCTTTGTTGGAGGTGGCGCCAGATTTGTTTGCCTTAGGGAGCTTGGTATCGTTGTTCGTGTTATCCTCAGTGAAGAGAGAGGAGATTGGATTCGCCGATGCTGCCACAGGGGTGTCGGATTTGTTATACTCTCTTTCCTCAGTTGTCCCGAATCGGATTTTGGGCTTGGAGGCAGTGGCCGTTTGCGTTTCTGAGTCAGCTGCCTTGGTTTGGAATTGAGCAGTTAGGTCGGAGATATCCATAGTAGCGACGATTCCCAGGGAAGACACGAGCGTGATTTGATCAACAGATGCTTTCTCAAACATGAAGGGAGCATTTGAAGGATCTACAAGAAGAGCGATTGGGGCTGTGGCGCTTTTCATCGCCGTTAGTTTCGCCACGAGACGGCCAAGGTTGATATGACACAAGATCTCATGGGTGAAAGAGTCGTTGAGTGCGAAACGAAATTTGCCGGTGGGCAGACCATAGTAGCTGAATGGGAGAATGACCACTTCCTTTTCATCGCTGTTGTAGATTCCAATATCCTCTTGCTCACACTTGATATGGAACGGGCCGTGGATGTAGTGATATTTAGAGCTCTCTGGGATCCTGCATTTGGACGCCCGCTTGCACATCTCCTTCTTGATGAGGTCCAAGTTAACCATGTCTAACTCCTCCTGCTTTGTGAAAGCATAATTGGTCTCGCCCATCCAAAGACTCTTCTCTCCCTCCATAATCAGTTCCAAATCCTTGTGATTGAACATTTCCCCCTTCCATTCCTTATCCCCCACGATCTGCATTGCTTCATACTGCGTTAGATCCGTCTTATCCTTAAGCAGATCGAGCTTCTCCTCCAGTTTCAAAGGTGTGAGTGAGATATCGACATCCTCATCAGCTGTATTCACGCCCAACAAGGCACCTTTGGTTGGCGTGGTCTGTGGAGACTGGTTTTGACGGCGCTTGGAACCGACAGGACGAATGGGCGAGGCGACCTGCTGTTGGTTGTTCTTGTTGGTTGGCAGTTTGCCGGTGTTGGAGGCGGAAGAGGGGTTGACTTTCCTCGATTTCCGGCTTTGGGTATCCATTTGCTGCGCTTCAGCTGGAGTTGGATCGGTGGTAGCGTCCATTGCAGCAGGAACTTCTACCTCACGGGCTGTAGGCATGATGAACTGGTGCAACCACGTTCGGAAGGCGGGATTTAATGATACCAGGCGTTTGACGGCGGATTTGATTGCAATTTCTTCGACGCTGTCTACGGTAGTGGTGGGGAGGGTGACTGCTGGGTGCAGACTTGTGTATGTATTGTTTGAATTGGTGGTATTGAGACTGCTGGATCGATCGAATTGAGGTGCTCCCAATGCGTGTATTCTCCTCGTTCTACGGATTCCTACGTAGCTCATGGTATTAAAAAACATTTTTAGTAGATGTGGTGACCGATCCTAATATTTGTACAATCAAATGCTAATATTGCAGGTTATGCAGGGAAATTTGTCCAC
>JALLPI010001038.1:0-12561 GCA_036939935.1 Cyclotella atomus
AATCACAGCAATCGACAAGATTCCACTAGTATCTGTGCCATATTGGGAATGGGATGATCTTGAAAAGGATCGCGTCAAGAAGCAGCAGTACTTGAGATCTTTGATTGGGATTTGATTGTTGTGAAAAGTATTATCTACAACGATAACCCCATAGATCTCTATGGATAACCCTGACGGTGAATTTGAGATCAGCCACCATCTAGTGGGACACAGAGTTTGGGTTAATTTCTAATGTCAATCACCTTCAGTATAGAGAATAGACACAACAACATCAACTATTTGTCTTATAAGGACATTCTCTTTTGTATTTGTATCGACGCAAAGCAGACATCAACTTTCTTTACTCTCTATCTGAATCCACTGGCAAAGGCACTGGCTCATGTTTTACAACAATGTGGTAAGACAGAGTTAAAGCCTGCTTATGCTTTATGGAAATAAATGCCATACAACTCCTCTATGATCAGACCTTTCACTCCTGTATTGATACATCGAACTACATCGCCAATCAGTATAAAGATATCATCATCCCCAGCATCAACAACCCATCTCATCAACCTTAGCCACCATCTCATCCACAGCATCCTGAACTCGTTCCGGAATTGATCTCTTATCCGAATGCCATGCAGGCTTGGTATTATCTTGCAATAAATATCGCCCCACTAATTTACTTTTGGATAGGCAGAGATAATGTTTCTTTTCGGTTGGTTCGTACATGGTCCTTATGTTGTTGTATGAGGAGATGATGTGTGCGAGTGTGTAGGTATTGAAAAAGAGGAATTGCGAGATTCAACATTTGTTTAGCATCAAAGAGTAGCCAATAGTCAGAAGAGGCAACGCCAAGCAGCACATACAATAACATACCAGATGGAATCAACCTCATCATCCTCCTGCTGCTGCCCACTCTTACTCTCACTCTCACCACCATCAGCATCACCGCCATTATTACCAAACCTCAAAACAAACGTACCATCCTTCTTCAATTCCAACCCTTTATCCAACCCCATACGTCGTATCCATTCCGAATGAGAAGATTGCAAATGTTCCAATACTATTTGAGATAGAGGGTGGATGTATTCTGATTTGGCAAAGGTTGTGAATTGTCGTTGTAGTTGTTTATGTTGATGGAATGTAATAGTATTGTTTGAAAGATTCTGAAGCGGTGTAGTTTTGTGTAGACGATGAATTGTGCCTGATGTGTATTTGCAAGTTCGGTATGGTTGACGAATCAATTGTATGGGAGCAGGACTCGATGGAGTGCTGAAGCTTTTGCTGGCGGCAACAGTGTTAATGCCAGCCAGTTTCGTACGGGCAGCGCGGATCAAATGTCGATTCATGAAGAGTTTCAGTTAGTGCCCTGCTATTTCGTTGCATGAAGCGATGACCCTATTCTGCCGCTGTTACCTTTCAAACGAATTTATTTTATTATACGTTTCAAAAGGTACTTTTCACCGAGCCTCATCTCTCATCTCAACTGATAATCAGCAACAATGGTCCGCCTCTCCAGCACCCTAACCCTCCTCTCCACCCTCCTCACCCCAACCGCAGCATTCACCAACGCACCCATCACCTCATCTCGCCTTAACATCGCATCCCGCACCATCGCCTCCCGCTCCGCCATCCACGCAACCCCACCCACAATGGTCATCTACTGAACCATAAAAACAGCCATCGATACGGCAATGTACAGTCTTGGAATGACGGACAGTGTCAAGGGTACGGGGGTTTGGAATTCGTTTGAGTTGAAGAGGGATAAAGAGGAGGATAGTGATGGTAAAGATGACGAGAAGAAGAAAGAGGAGAAGAAGTAGATATGGCTCCGAGCTCCGTGTGTGGGCTTCATGAGGCTTCATGCACAACAGATACTTCTATGATAAATTATCAAACGAAAAATGCATCCCTTGATTTGAGAAATCTTGCGAATGACAGATCTTGGTGTTCAATATTCTTTACGGAATGTTACATCATTACCTTGATAGTACATTGAATTATGGGCAAGACTATTTCTGTTTGGGTTGCATTTTACTTATTACTTAAAGTGATAACTTGTGGTTTAAGAACAAATCGCAGGTCACGCCAAAGCTATTAATCCTTAGATTGATTGCTTGATATCTTAATACTTTTTGTTGATAATGCAAACTGAATTTAAATCACAGATCTTGGTGTTCAATATTCTTTACGGAATGTTACATCATTATCTTGATAGTACATTGAATTATGGGCAAGACTATTTCTGATTGGGTTGCATTGTACTTATTACTTAAAGTGATAACTTGTGGTTTAAGAACAAATCACAGGCCATGCCAAAGCTATTAATCCTTAGATTGATTGCTTGATATGTTAATACTTTTTGTTGATAATGCAAACTGAATTTGAATCAACATCAAAGGGTTCACGCTTTGATTCAAATTTGTTATTTTATCAAGCATGGTCTTATTGTTAGGCACGTTAAGCAATAACTGAATGATTAAACAGATGTATTGACTTGTACGCTTATTAGACTGGATTTGAATCAATTTCAAAGGGTCGGCGTTTGATTTAAATTTGTGCTATCTTTTCAATGTAAAGTACATAATTTCTATGAGGATGCACGCTACGCAATAACTGAATGATTTCAATCAGATGTCTCATTGTCGCAGTTGGTGCATGATATGATGTGGACGGCTTGATCAGGCAATCATATTTGCAATCAATTGGAGTTGAGCAAACGTAGTAAGTGCAAGCCGGACTATTTTCAGGGATTAATTTGCAATGATATCAATGAGTAGAATTGTACCCGAATTGGCATCAATACCGCGGTACCCGATTATCTTGATGTAAATTTCCTCAAGATTATCGAGCGATGCAATTGCAGTTGCAAATGATTGCAATCCAAAAGATGTAATCCCAGAACAGCCAGAGACTTTCAATATTTTCAGTGATTGAGTTGACATGATCCAGTTACTGAACGATTCCATCACTGCATCACCTCTGATGACATTATGGACTTTGATTGAATCCAAGTATTTTGCATTTCGAATAGCATCGAAAAGGCTAAGCCACAAAGCTGAATAGTATTCGAATTCCATATAAATATTGCTCACTTTCAATACTACCACACTCAATAAAGAATTGCTTGATATGTAGGAGCTCAGCTCGTGAAGATCATCTTCGCTGTTGCAACCTAAATCCATGCTAAAATCACGAGGGGCACTACATCAATCCCAATTTTACCAAGGTCAAGAGTTTTGAGATTGGGCATGTGACGACCCAATACATTGAAAGGAGGGAATTTTATGTCAGCATTGCCACAGAGTACGATCTTTTCAATTGTACTAAACTTCTCACGCCACAGTGAATTAATGGCGTAGTTGCCATCTAGACTGACATACTTGACCGACTGATTGTTTGATAAGCAACAGATTATTTCGCCCCATAAAATACGACGCCGAGTATCAACTTCTTCGTCTTCATCGTCGTTGTACCTGCAGTCTCTTAGAATCAATGACTTCAAGACGCACTGCTTATCTGAAAGCAGCTTTTTGATGCGGGCTGAAGAATCTTTGCTAAGGAATCCACCATTCAACAACAGATGATAAATTTGACTTTTTGCTGCGGATTCTAGAAACTTCCAGTCCATTTTGCATCGCAGACCGAATTGACTTCAGCGAATTAAGAGGCATGTAACACATCCTTGATACAACTTGTTAATAGATGAGATTCCCGATCGTACATCAAAAACTTTGAGGTTGTTGTTGAATTAAAACAAGGGAAGCATAGCCTCAAATAGTTGTTCGATTAACGAATTGATCGCATCATCATTTCGGCCTTCATGGTCAAACTCAAAATCGATTTGCAAAGCCTGTATGGATCGGTTGAGAGCCAGGCCTCTAAAGAATGCTTTTGCATCATCTGCTCCATGCAGAAGCCATTCATTGCCAATTTTAAGCTGCAGCAATGTGATGCATTTGTTGTGTCCAATACTCTATCCAGCGGCAGCCATATCAATCATGCCGACTGCGTTGTCCCCAATAACTTCAACAGCTGTGACGGCAGGTTTGTTCTGCTGAATACTATCAAGCACACCCTCTGCCCCTATGCGCCTCATTTCCTTTAATTTCACAATGTATTTGCCCCAATCATTGATAGGAGAAGACTCCATGGTTGCCATGATCAGATAAGAGAATATCTATCAACATGAAACGCAGAGGAAAATTCTGGCGGGAAGTGATTTGAGGGGAACGGGGAAAGACAGAAACCAACAATAGTTTTACAGCGCGGATAAGTATTACAATAACCAAGAGAGAAATGTCAGCATTTATTTACAAAGTTGCAGTAGCCAGTGTTGGAGCCTCTTTTACATTCACGGACCAGCTTTTGGGCAAATCAAAGTTGGATTCGCCTTCTAGTAAACTTTGATACAGCTCTGCGGAAGCTAGGTGTTTCATATTGCGTAGTACCAATGTTCCGACTTGGCCATCTCTGCAATGATAGACAATATATGGTTTTAGTACGTTCGTACCGGCAGTGCAGCAGCAGCAGCAAAGCTCAATGTCCATGAGTCAAAACACTTACCTACAGCATCGTCTAAACACACTTTTGACCAAGTCATCTCGCACATCACTGCTCGGCATATGATTTTTAATAGCCTTGAGAAATGTGCCATATGATATATTCTATAAAGAAGAGTTTGATTAAGTGCACAAATACTGAACTGACTCGGCAGAGAAAAAAGATACACACTCACTGTTGGCTTTAGATGAGCAGACATGCGCAGCTGATCAAACGTAAGACATGCAACTTTGAATGCCTCTTCTTGCTCCTTCTCGTCACCTCTCGGAGTGTGCGCCGCAGCATTTAGAACTGCATTGTAAGAATAGACATTTGGTCGAGCCTCGGTATTGCCTTTTCGGTACTCATTCTCCATACGATGTAGAACCTCCTGAGCCTTGATTGCCTTGCCCTTTTTGCGACTCCTGGCTATTGTAGATATGACAATAGAATAAGCTCTGACACATGGACGTACGGATTCGTAACCTTCGGCGTACAATTCCTCCATTCGATCAAGGATATTCAATGATTCATTGTACGCCTTCCAATTCTTACTTCTGCTCAACGCATCGAGTACAGCGCAGTATGTTCGACTGTTTGGCATGACATCGCTGTCGCCACCTTGGAGACCCAATTCTTCCATAAGATCCAAGATTTGGGTGACACGATAGAGAGTCTTTTTATCACCACTCTTTGCCCAGCAATTGATTAAAGCATTGTAAACCGAAGTATCCGGACGTGAATCTGTCTCTCCCGATGCCCATTTGGTTTCCAAGTCATTGACTAATGCTTCGGCCCGATTGACAGCCGTGGCTTTATCCTCGTGACGAGCATATGCACTTAAAACTGCGGTATAGGAGAACGCATTTGGTGTTTCGGCGCCCGATTCTCTCTTGGCCCGCTTGTACATTTGATTCAACAGTGCCTCAGCTGCTACTGCATCACCCTTCTTGGCAAGCGCATCCAATACACTATTGTAACTGAACAAATCGGCTTTCAACCTACCATCATCCTTGGATCCTTCCATCCGCTTCAATATCTCATTCGCCTTCTCTGCCGCCCCCTCCTCACCACAATTGGTCAATGCCTTGACGACAATATTCAGGGTGTAGCTATCCGGTTGCACATCATCATACCCCTCCGACTGTAACCGTTCCATAAATCGCAACAAGTCCAAGGCACGTTTACCCCCTCCCTTCTCCCTTCCGTTCGCACACGCAAGCAATATCGCATTAAAACACCTAGTATTCGGTGCCCTGCAATTCAAAGGATCTGCCTTACTCCTCTGATACATTCTCGTCAAAATCTCCTCCGCTCTCCTCGCTGCCCCCTTCTCACCACGATATGCAGCTTCGGCCCAAGCACCGATACAAGACCCGTAGGTAATCTCATCTGGTGAAATATCCGTAGTATTCGCTTCCAACAATGTCAAAATCTCCGTCGACCGTGCCGCACTTCCGGGAATACCACTCTCCTTCCAACACGAAATGACGGTGTTGTAACTCACTATATCCGGAGAGACGGACCATAACGTACCCTCCGATTGCCAGATGGCAAGTTGGGCAAGTACCGCCTCGGCACGGCGGGCGGCATCGTCTATTCTGGGTGTGACCATCCATGCCTTGAGGACTCCGTTGATTGTGTCTGTATTGGGCTTTGGTACTATTGGATTATTCTTTGTGGAAGTGTCGCTGTTGTTGTCATTTGAATCGTTTGTGGCTTTGTCGTGTAGCTTGACAGTGGCAACCATGTACTCCAACAAGTCTTGAGCCAACGGTCCCGAGAATGATTGTGGATACTTTGCCAAATCAAAGATGAGTTGATTGAAATGCCATGTTCCGATGGAATCATTGAAAGTGGGAAGTGGATACGATGGTTCCGCCTTGTGTAACATTTCAGATGCATATTGCAATACAACTTGGACATCAGATACGGTTATTTCCATCGGAAAAAGGTTGTAATGATTTCCCTTGACACCGTCCGACTCTGACGGATTGAAACTGTACACCTCTATTCTTCTAATGTGCAAACTGTTCACAGTGTCCAATGCCTCTTCCCTCCTTTTGACATTGGAATTTTCTTCCGATTTGACAGCAATGGCCTTCCATACATTCATCAAAGAGATATACGATGAGATTGAGGGCAGTTGGATCGATTCACCAGTTTCGCGATACAATTCTTCCGAACGGTTGAGCAGGGCTAATGCCGACTTGGCCGACTTCCATGCGTAGTTGAATGCCTCTTCGCCAGTATTAGTATGGGATGACTGCAAATATTCCAGAGCATCCATGCAATGAGAGGCAATGACCTCATCGTAGATCAAACCAAGTGGCTCATGCAACGATTCCATGAGATCCAACAGCCTCGTGGCCCTTGCGCTACTGCTTTCCGAATGTTGTTCCGTTAGTTTGGTCCGTTTGCTCTGCTTCATCACAGTTCGTAATTGATCCATTGCCTCGTCGTGGTCGATACTAACCACACTTTCAGTTGGATCTGACGTACTCTGTTTGGGAAGAGCCAATATACCCGAAATAACATTGTGAAACACGCCAGCATAGGGCTTTTCGACGTCTTCATTGTTGATACGCTTTCTATAGTCGTCTACCCATTGCAGCAATTCGCTTTCAGCACGTTCCATATTTGCAAATCTCGCAGTGATGCCGTTTGATTGTTTGGATGCATGTATATGAATCGATATGGATGCGGCTCTCTCATTATGGAGTGGTGCAGCTTCCACATTTTGTGATGAGTGCAATCTTATAGAAGATCTGATGTTGCCGGGTACATTTAATGAAGCTTGTGAATGGCCAAGCCTCTCAGTTGAAATAGATGCAATTCTGCGTACGGATCGAGGAGAGGCCGTCCAAGCATTCGAGAGTGAAAACAGCAAGAGAACATGTGCGTAGATGATGAATTGCAGAGTGGAGAAGCTCTGCCTTTGTCTTTGGCTCATTGTAAGATTATGCAATGAGGCTGGTAGTAGATAGATCTGCTGATAGGAGTCCTTCTCTGGCATTCAAGTATGTAGATGATTATGAGAGAGAGGCGGCGGCGGTGGCCGTCATGGAGGATGGCCTCTTTGGTGCGTAGCGTTGGGTGTTGGCGTCGATTTTGTTGAAGATGACTTCCAAAACTCAATCTTCAACTTGTGACTCTTCTTGCCTCTTCCACAACAACTCTGCCCAATCCATGATGTGCTTCACCATTCAGTGCCCCAAGCACCAAAGCTAGAGTAACAGAAGTCAAGGTTGTCAATGCAACTTGAGATGCTATCACCAACTTTATGAATAATCGAGATGGAGTGAGCCAAACAACAATCTTTGAACCCAATATCACGGCCAATCAAATTGATCAAACCGCCACAATGATGGCTCATGCCAATGCCAACAAGTACACACTACATCAATAGACTATGTCAAGCCACTGCTAGTATATTTTTCTCTACACAACAATCCAACAACCTGTGTGGCTGCCGGTTGCCCATTCAAACAGCCATACCTATGTCATTGTCATCCCACCTCCCAACTTGCCAGCCATTGTCTCTTTGCTTGCTCCATTCCTCATGACTTTGATCTTGCAGCCACCCTTTGATCTCCGACACTAAAGAATGAATAATCACATAGATGATGTTAACATTGTGTAATGTGAGTGAAAATGTCACTGTCACTGGAAATTATCCAGCATGACACATGGTTTTTGCATTCATACATAAGTATGTCGGTATGTCGACCGGCATTAACAGAAGCATGCACGAGAGGCCACTTTGATACCATTAGAGCTACAGGTAACTGGGTGATTGCACAGTCAGTTGGATGCTTGTCAATCAGAGCAGCAGGTTGCTACTGGGTCAAAGCTCAATCATTTGGATGCTTGTCAGTCTCAGCGCAGCAAGTTGTTACTGGTACTAGTACTGGATCAAAGTGCAATCGTTTAGATGATTCTTTGCCAGAAGAGCCAAAGAGCCAAAGCACTTCTCGGCCACAACAGCAGGTTGCGGTGCCGGGCCCTAGGCTGGGCCAAAGCCAAATGCTTCTACCCACATCAAAAAGCTGCTTTCAGATAAGCAGTGCGTCTTGAAGTCATTGATTCTAAGAAAGNCATCAAAAAGCTGCTTTCAGATAAGCAGTGCGTCTTGAAGTCATTGATTCTAAGAAAGAAGAAGACGAAGAACTCGAAGTTGATATTAAGCGTTCTATTTTATGGGGCGAAATAATCTGTTGCTTATCAAACAATCAGTCGGTCAAGTGTGTCGCTCTAGATGCCAAATACGTCGTCGGTTCACTATGGAACCAGGAGTTTATTACAATTGAAAAGATCAAACTCTTGGGGGACAGTGACAGTATATTCCCTCCCTTGAGTACATAGGGTTGCCAGATGCCCAATCTCAAAACTCTTGACCTTGGTAAAATTGGGATTGGTCGAAGCATTGCTAAGCTTTGCTTAGCAATGATTTTCATGAGTTGAGCTCACACATATCAAACCATTCTTCATTGAGAGTGTTAGAATTTAGTGTCTTGGCTAGGAGATCTAAACACACTGTGTATATCTATCTGTTTCTACTACTTTGCTGCCTCACTTGATTAGACGCACCGTCGATGAAACTCGTGGAGTGAAACGCAAGGGATTAGACGACGATTGATTATGTTCATGTAGACAAATAATGTCTCTTATACAACAACCAGTTTGGCAATAAGTGTATAAAGTCATCTATCTAATAATATTTCGCTGCCTACAGTACACTGGGTTTGTGTAAATGTGTTGACTACTTTGTACTCTGCCTCACACGATGACCGGTCTATGGAATTCATTTCGATTGAACGATGATTGATGCCGTAGACAAAACAGTAAATAAAGGATGCAACTTTTTGTAACACTGTACTGCAACAACCAGGCCAGCAACAAGTGAGTCAAAATGACTGTCGACGACCCACTCTTGAAAGGTAGTGCTCTCTGAATCTTATACAACGCCATTAAAATATTATGTGCATCCAATACGCATTCTGTATGATGTGCAGATATCTTTTGTACAACTCAACATCAAACCTCATCACTCGCTCTATTGTAACATCTCCATCCATCATAATCAAAAACCAAACCGATCTCCTGCTTCTCCAATATACATTTGATTGCACATTATGTGCACATATCTTTTGTAGATACACCTCCATCATCAAACCTCATCACTCTCATCTCTCTACATTGTAACATCATCCATCTCCATCCACCATCCATATCAAAAATCAACCCGTTTCCTCATCTCCTTCTTCTCCCCCACCCTCCTCTTATTCTCCATTCTATTCTCCTTAGCCTTCTTCGTCAACCCCTTCCTCATCTTTCGTACCTTTGGCCTCTTCCAACTCTCTTTTAAAATCTCGCTTAATTTACTTATAGCCTCTTTGCGATTCTGTACCTGAGTTCTGTATTCTTGACAGGTTAGTACAAAGTATCCTTCGTTGTTGATTCTATTGGCTTCGTTGGTTTTGAGACGCTCTTTTACTTCGAGGGGTAGCCAGGAGGCGGTATCGACGTGGAAGCGTAGTTCGACTTTGGTGTTCAGTTTGTTGACGTTTTGGCCTCCGGCGCCGGAGGAGCGGGCGAAGGATATTTCGAGGGATTCTTCGGGGATGGGGATTGGTGAGGGGATGATCCATTCGGAGTTTGTGGTGGAGAAGGTGGGTCGATTGGGATTGGGACGAGATGGAGGTGGTGTTTGGTACGGTGCGTAGGTCCATGTTGGTTCGATGGATGTGTTGGGTGAATCGTCGCTACTGCCGGTGTCTTTTTGTTTTAACCTCGTTGAATCGAAGACGGATGGAGGCGATCTAAAGTGATTATGAAAATGACGAGGTAGAAATTGTGGTGCTATTGACGATGGTGATGATAGAAATGCCGAAGCGCCACGCCGACAGAGCAGATTTGCAAAGGGAACGATGAACATGACAAGGCGGAGCGATGAGGCGTTTCCCATTGATGAGATGTGCTCGGCGATAAACTGTATTCCCCAGACGGCAACGCAGAAGAAATGAAGCAAAGAGAGAGAGAGAGAGAGAGAGGGAAGAGGCCGTCCCGCCATTTTTGAAGTAGTATTGTACCTTTAATGATGAAAGATTTTTGTTTTAGCGTGTCAAAAAGATATGAAAGATATCCCACAAGGTATCCGACCTCGCTTTGCCCCTTCTTGCTCTAAATACAGTGCGTAAATTGTGGTGTAAATATAAATTCAAAATACACTGTCAGCAGAATTTTCATTATGAATTCGTTCATAAAATAAAACAGAACTGCTGTCCAAGATTTGTGCTCCCTTTTCAGTAACGACATGCCCACAATGGCATCACGTGCAAACCACAACCAGGATACCGAGTCTGCTGAGCCCAGGTGTCTTGTTGATCAAAGGTATATTTGCAGAGAAATGTAAGGCTTTTTAGCAGAATTTCAATTGTGAATCCGTTCACAAAATACAACAGAAACTGCTACCAGACTGATTGTGCTCCCTTTTCATTAACCACATACCCAAGATGGCATCACGTGCAAATGGCAACCAGGACATGGAGACCGCTAGGTCCTGGCTTCTTATTGGTTGGGTGTTTACCCGCAGAGATAAATGTGAGACTTTCATGGTATTGTAGCTCTAATTTGCACTTGTGCAGATGTCTTGCCTTACAAACCATGCACTCTGTTTCAGAATGTGATTAATCTCTAATCGCTTGTCACCTCAAACAAATGGACACATATCATGAACCAGGCTAGTGTCCTTGAAAGTTTCCTGTACAAGAGAGCCAAATGCCTTGAAGATTACATTGACCTGAACACACTGGAAATGAGAGTTTTGAGGATCGCTAGAGCTTTGGCATTTGGCAATCAGAAGACAATGTCTTCATCAGAAGACAATGTCTTCATCAGAAGATAATGTCTTCTTTTCATTTGATTTGACCTGCTCGTGTAATAGGCTAAGTAGCCATCTTGGGGATGAATGGGTTTTGTTATAAATTTGATTTATATTCCTATAATGATGCATGAAATGACAATAAAGTAATCTAGAGATACATGACCTAACTCTATTCTCTAATACCCATTCTCGGTACAGCTTCAAGCACACCCTCAAACAACCCCTAGATATTACCCAAATTATCCTGCCGTCAACTGAGTCTGAGATGCAGACTGAGCATGCAAGTGTCATTCCTTTGACTTGTGATTCTGTCAAGACATCTTGCCTCCCACAACCTCACCCCTAGCTTGTCATTCTCTGAGATTCAAATCAGTTTTGATCAGTGTTTGAAAAAAGGAACACTTCAAAGTAAAAGGAACAGATTCTTCATTTTTGGGAAAGTACAATAAGGAAAAGTAACAAATTCTTCATTTTTGAAAAAGTGCAAAATGGAAAAGTAACAAATTCTTCATTTTTGGAAAAATGCAGAAAGGAAAAGTAACAAATTCTCCATTTTTGAAAAAGGTGCCAAAAGGAAAACAATTTTTCAATTTTTGGAAAAGTGCAAAAAGGAAAAGTAAGCCTTTTTGCCTCGTCACCATCAAATTTGTTGAAGAGTAGGTGGTCCTCCTTGAACTGATCAATGCAGTAGCTGTCAACCTCAATCTCGTCTGGATTTGGGTAGCTCCAGAAATCATCCGCACCTTCCTTGACAGCCTTGTGCTTGTATTTTGCAATCATCGCTGATAGCCAAGACACGATAGAAGAAATGATAACCTTCTTCATTTAGCCACCTTTTTCTTGCCATTTTAGATATCTGTTGCCTTGATGAGAATGTGCTTACTTTCATGTTGTGAAAGCAACAAAGTCTTCTTCTGCAGCTTGGTATCATTGGAGAAGACACCAGATCGAACTGTTTTGTCTTCATCCTAGGCTGCAAATTCCGGTCGCGGTTCCGGTCGCTTATGGGTCGGAACCAGGTTGGAACCTGGAATGAGACCTGAAGTTTCCGTGGAGCGGTCTCAGCTCCGGTCGATTTTTCTTCAACTTTAATGCAACTCAACTGAAACTTTCTTGATATCGGCTTTGCTTTGAGGTGCGAAGGCTAA
>JALLPI010001039.1:0-12546 GCA_036939935.1 Cyclotella atomus
CACTGTGAGTCTTGATAGTTGTTACTTGGTCTTGTAAACGGTGTCAATTTCATTGTGGAAATATTCGCTCTGTTCGTACGTATTTTGTTTTTATTCCACCTACGAGTAATTATTACGTACTGAAATATGGCGCGTACTCCAGCAGTGCGAGTATTGCAGGTTCTGACATGCCTTGGACAACTCAACAGATTCTAGTGTAATCAAAGAGCTACATGCCTATGCTGCAGAAAGGCAAAGGACTGTAATCATGGTTGCCCATCATCTTAGTAGTTTGCGCCAAACTGATCGAGTACTTGTTATGGATGAAGGTAAAGTCATTCAAGACGGAAGCTACACGGATCTGTCAAAGAATCCCGGCATATTCTTTGTTTTGCTTCAGCATAATAGATAGATTTAATAGTACAAATCAAAGTAAGCGAATGAAAATATTGTGAGCATCTCAGGTGCTGAATGAGTTTGAGGCACCTTGATGGCAACACCATGTATCATAATATCATAATGACTATTCGAGTGTCGAGGAGTGACGGACACTCACGACATACCAAACGTACTGTAGACGTAAGACGTCTTGAGTGACATACACTCCTACCAGCGTAGGTAGACGTAGAAAAGCCCCCGAGACCCAAAGAACAACGTACTTCGCATAAACTTCGCTGAATTTCTTTCCTAAACAACTTTCCCACCTCCCACCACTCACAAACAAATTACTCAGGGTGGAGAAGCCACAGCCACACGCACAAACATGATGTTGTCCCACCAAACTTTCTATCAACTCAGAGTCAACACTACTCTCTCTACTATTCCCAGCCACCAGCCACGCCACAGTGAACTACCATTGGTGCAAAGTGCAGCGGAGAGCGGACAGCGGGGTGATAACGCCCTGTAATCAACTGTAATATTATTATCTAACGAGCACACTATATTCTCACCAACGATGGCCCCCAAACCCCGTCGAAAGACCCGCACAAGCTTCAACAGCCTCAATTTGCCCAATGATGGCGGGGGGATGGGAAGGCAAACGTCCTTTCGGGGTGGTGGCGGTAGTCACCCTCCCTCGTTGGGGCAAATGCAATCGAGGTTGCAAAGGGAGCCTTGTAGAAGGGAAAGCATGGAAGAGGAGGGTGTTTTGTATACGGTTCGAGTTATGGTGGGAATCTCTTGTGTTTTTGGTGTACTGCTGCCGCTGCAAGACAATGAGTAATAATTGTTATCTAGTTGTTTAGAGTTTGTTGCCAAGCTCTACGGAGGATTTGCAAATCATCCAGTGAACTGCTGGATGATACTGTTATGTTATTCCCAAAAAGACATGGCTGGCTCGGGGGGAATGATATTTTTGGCACAGAAATATATAATGTTGCACTGATGGTTGTTTGCTTTGTTCATCATTTGTCTGCGGACTCAATGCTTACATGAACATTGACATAATTTTGATCAACCCGCAGGAGCGAATTCCAATCCCCAAAAAATCAAAATTGGAGATGGCAAAAGAGTTTGTCGCCACACAAAACCAATCAGTAAGAGAGTTGGCAGCATCCACAAGGGGCTTATTTTCATCAATGGGCCGGAGAGGGTCTAAAAGCTACGAGTCAACTGACCAGACGCCATCCGATAGTGACGAAGCGTCGAGTTCCTCCTCTGATCCCAGCGGCTCATTTAATGCAAGTGACCTTGACTCAAGCAGCAGCGAAGACGAGGATCATGCTACCCCCCTTCCCCAATCACGCAAGCCTAATATGGTAAGGGAGGATTTGGCTCGCTCGTTGGTCGGAAACCTAGTCATGACACCAAGCACTAGAAATCTGTTAATGACTGGCGGTTTGGATGACGGTGAAGTTGAAGATTCTGAACAAAAAGAAAGCATTAAAATGCATCAACGACAGTTCACTATTGCTAAGAAACAGAACAGTGTAAGTTGCGGGATCATTTCTTCTTGTTATCATGATTCATTTTACTTACTTTTCTGCTGTAAATCAACACTGAAGCCATATGGAAGGTTTACTTACCCCCTGGCTGTCATATCACACGTTTTTGGGCTACAACTTAGCAAGCAACTGCGTCAAAATACTGATAAGCATCTCTACAAACCATCCAAGCATCTGTACGCTTATGTCAGTTGGACATTCTACCACAGCTTCTTGGAAGTGTTCTTTAGCTTCCTGGCTATTTTCGTTGTGTTGTGCGTAATATTTGCACTGTTCCTACTTTGGGCAGCGAACCGAGCACCTGAGTGCATTGTTGTGAGCGGTGAGCAGTTTGGCACAAATCCTGATACGAAGTTCTACGACGCTTTTGCTTTGAGTTGGACAACGTTTACAACAGTCGGGTATGGTAACATCTACACTTCAACAGGGACTGATTTTGAATTGACTAGTCATGGCAGATGCTCCTCGGTTAGTACTTCGATATTATACTTTTTTGATCTCATATGAATCGTGCTGATAAACACCTGAACATATCGTTAGGTTGTCTTTCTGTGCACGCTCGAAGCATTCGTAGGTTTGCTCTATGCAGGGATGTGGTAAGGCTGTATCTGTTTGATCGAAGTCATGTTTTTCGACGCTGTGAACCAACTGCCTTTACTGTTATAGCGCGGCAATCTTGTTTGGCAAAGTTAACCGAGTGCAGTGCCACGCGAACGTCGAATTCTCCAATGCAGTATGTTTATTGTATGATCTTGAAACAGAGAACGATTGGGTTGACCACAATAATTCAGATAGCGACGACGACATTGACGATGATCCAGTGAACTACATGAGACCTAATGTGCTAAACTCACTAGGAAAGAAAAAGACAAAAGAAGCATCTACTGTTGGATGCCCTGTCCTCAAGTTTCAAGTTGTCAATGAGGTATGTTCTTACATGAAAGTTATCTTATTATCTTCCCATGCACGTTCTTCACTTTAGATGTCTTTATGATAGCACTGTAATAAAGAAGGAGGAGATATCGTGGATGCATTCATGAAAGTAGTTGGAGTTAAGACGAAAACGCAGAATGGCAAAATCACACATTCTCAGTATGTTCGAGTGAATCTTGTTGATTCAGAGCACCCGTTCTTTTCTCGTGTATGGCATGGTATTCATGTATTGGTAAGTGTATAACTTTATATGCCGCTTTTAAGTATCTTGTGCTAAATGCTATTTGGGACAGGATGAAACTTCACAGTTGTTAACATACAGTGCACGAAAAAAGATTAGAGAAAATGGAGGCATTTGGCCGAAGAGCTGGTTTGGCAATCCGGATAAAATCAGGAGAAAGCTTGATTATCAAAGCTTGGTGAGTTTAGTTGCTGGAGATTGCTATTGAATCAGGTATATTAGTCACTTGACAGATGTTGCATCTTTTCCAGATCCTCACCATGAGTGGCACTAGTAATCTATCAGCATGTACCGTTCATGCATACAAGAGATACTCTTTTGGGGTAAGCTTCTTAACCTGCTATGAAGTCATAGTTTACGTCCATCTGACCAACTAGTTTCTACTAACTTATGGTGCAGGATCTATTGGTTGGGTTCGACTTTGCTCCACTAGTATTTTTTAATGAAGAAATGAATTCTCTTGAGGTGGACATGAGTCTTGTTCATGATGTAAAGGAGCAATCATATGGCACAGGTAAGATCAACTAGACTGTGATGCATATATTTTGATTTCAGAGATGTTAATGAAGTTTTTACTCCAAATCGTGTCTTCAGGTGAGGACGTGGTTAAGTCATTCAGGAGGAGGAGCACTACCCTGTTGACAGAAAGTTTCAGGGGAAAGGTTCTGGGTAACCAGAAGCAGTTTGCGACATCTTGCGAGTTTTGATACTGTATATTCATATTGATATTTGGTGAAGTTCAAGCGATCAACTTGTGCCATGTGACTTCAGAGAAGTTCAAGTGTTCGACTTGTGTAAAGTGACTTTAGAGAAGTTCAATGAACAACTTGTCCAATGTGATAACTTCAGAAGAGTACATCTTATATAACTTAAATTTGACCAATCTTTCTATTAACTGTCATAAATCATCTGTAGGTTTACGAGCTCAACCATTTTGTTTCACATCTTGCTCAACATGCAAGATAGTTCTCAAGCCCCTCTAACGAAATGAAAATAGTAGATTGGCCAGAAGTAGGTTGAGTAAATGGCTCCACCTTGACTCCACAAGATCGAAGTACCGAGTTCTCCTTGCACGCTTTTGAGAAAGCATTCTGGCACTCTTCAAAGGTAGGTACTTTCTCAAACATCGGATCATCTTCTTGAAAGGACACACCAAATCGATTGGTGATTTGAACCTGACTCAGAGGATAGAGCTCCTTAAGAATCTTTGAATTGCGGTCACTGGAGCCATCAACCTTGAATACCTCTTCAACCATTGCAATAAAACCCGGAAGTTGAGGATTGGAGTTTACCCACCCACCAGTGACAGCCCCACTGCACTTGTGCATTATCATAGCAGCAATCAAACGTTCTCGTAGAACAGGCAGAGGCTTGGGTACCAAAGAGGCAGTTGACTCCATCCAATTAATATCTTGATCAAATGGATTTGCATAGATATGAATCCATTCCTTGACACCATCTTTTGCGGGTAGACGCCTACGATATGGCAAGTTGAATGCCTTGTCCGCCCACATGAAGAAGTCACATTCATTGATGCTATTTCCTGAACACTTGAAGAAGTACCTGCCACAATTGGACGTATCTTTTCTTGTACAGAGCAGCTTGGCCGGTCCATTGTGACAATTGCAGCTAATGCTAATGCTAATGTTTCGACTGCATCCCAGACCACCGCGACTGGATCCCGAGAATTCATGGCGGCCCACAAAACAGCATGAAGGAGAGAGTCTGCCACAACAACTCCAACGAAAGTTGTCCCAACCAGTGTAGGACCTCTCTCTCTCGATCTCCCCTTCGTGATTCCATAGGATGCACAGGGTATTCTCGTCCGTGCCACCGCATCGGATGCAGCCCTGGTGGCCGGTGGAGGTCATGAAGGCAAGACGTGCTTTCTTGTTGGGCTCTTGCTTCTCGAGGGACTGCGCACGTCGTTCTAATGCGAGTATTCGGTTCTGTTCAACCTTGGCTTTTTGGGCAGGGTCAGCTTCGATGGAGAGGCGGCGGCTGGCTTGGTAGTACCATTGTTGGCCTTGGCATCAGATGTTGCGGGATTAACGTTCTTGATGTACGGATTGATCTTGTGAGGGGTCTCTGGGTTCGTGTTCACTTCTTCGGTTGTCGCCGCAGCGGGTGCTGGGATGAGTTGACGTTCTGGCGTGGCTTTCTTGATGTAGGGATTTGCAACCAGAGCCTTTGGTGGGGTTTTTGCCATGTCTGCCATTGCTAATGTTGTGTTCGTGTTATGTGAAGGATCTTCTGGGCTGATTGCTGAAAGTGAGTTTGATTTGATTTGATGTTCTGGTATCGCGCCAAAAATTGAGAAACGGGGCAAATGGGTTTCATTGACAAACGGGATCTGAATCTCCTCAGTCTCAATGATTCCTCTTGATCAAATAATGTTGGCTGTGCCACTCTGTTGTGGTGGATAAATTATGTCCAACTCATGATAAGTATGGATGAGCTTTCAACACTTTCTTCTGACAATACTGGGCTTATGTTGGCTTGTCACATTTATTTTCATATGCAAGTTTTCGGTTTGAGATATGTTCTGAGATTATCATTATTATATTCACGTGATGCTTATTCGGCCAAGTGCATTCTCGAACAAATTTCACCTCTTCTACATTTGTTGTATAACATTACATTTACATATTGAAAGTCGCATTAGTTAGGATTGTAAACACAATATTAACAAAACATTTGGCAATAGCAGTAAACACTTTCAAGAGCAAGATATTGTGTTTCTTGCTAATGATCCGTGATGGTACATCTGCATAGTAGTGAGAGGGGTATGGAGAGAGGTTTCCTTAATCACGTGTCTGCTGTTGGATACACCCATCAGAATATCAGTTGCCTGTTGGTTGTATTTCTATTGTTCTCATATTGGATACTTGCAAATCGGCTTTGAATATATATTATAACAGTAAAATCATTCAAAAATAATTGTTACTCATTGAGTTGCCGACACCCCTCCAGAAGTCTCTGTGATGGCAGTTGAAAACCTTTGCGCCTGGGGAGGGACCCAGTGACCCAGTCGTGCACCCAAACAAAATCCTAACTATCAAACTGAGGGGTCTGTAACCGTATCAATATCAAGTTTGTCGTCATCGTCCCCCCAAATCAAAACATTTTCACGTAACTTTTCTTGACTGAGTAGGCACCTAATTATAAAAGTTAGTACTATTAGTAACAACCTTAGGAAGGATTGCAAAGGTGTTTTTCCTTTGCAATCCTTCCTCCCAAAAGACTCCTGACTTCTGAAAAACACAGAAGCCGTATTTTCCTGTTGAAGGTGCTTCTTGTGGTTACATTGACCAGTACTATTACTTACACCTTGTACACACAGCTGCCCCTCCTACAACTAAGGTTTATGTTGGATTTTGCAAGATTTTGTGGATTTTGCAAGATTGTGGATCGTTCTAGAAAATCTTTTTTGTGATTGATACAGTCAAAGGTGAACATTGATTTACAAAACCAGTTTACCTGTAACTGTTTCAATCAGGAATCTTTACCGCAGTCTCCTTCTCTCCCTCTCATTCTCTCTTCCCAGCCCCCCGTCTCCCGTCGGTCTCACTCTCACCATAGAGAGAGACCTCTCCAACACTTCTAAGCCCAGGCCCGCCCACTATCGCTGCCGCCAGCTGTAGCCCTCGTTACATTCAAAAGCTAGATCTCTGAAAGTCTCCAAAATGAAGGCAGTGGCAGCGGCTCTAAATCTCGCGGCCGCGGTCTCGTCGGTTCAAGGATACATTCCCACCGCTTATATCGACATTCGCAGGACTCATTCCAATCTAGATGGTGGGTTGAATTTTTTTTGATTATCTGATGGTCGTGTGATGGCTGTGTTCTGGGACTGTGCCCAGTGCCAGCTTATTGAAAATTATTTTGATGGCATTTCATCTAAAATCTAGAGTTAGACCCGATGATGACCAAACTGAATCTGGTCTCTTTAAGTGAATTGATTCTTTGTATCATCTCTGGAGTAACTTCATTGGACTCTGTTGCCCAACTGCTTGATATTGAGAAGCTTTGGGTGCTTACTGCGTGATGGTATAAATCTATCCTGAACTTTCACTTTGCCATTTGCCACGTGTAAATACACATTGTTTCATTAATCATAATATCTCACTCCTCCCTACTGCCCATGCCACAACTCTAGGAATCAACATTGAATACCTCTTTCGTATCGAAGCAACTGAATCAACATTTGCCCCCCAGCCACCCAAAGGGCACCCTTCTTACACCACCAACCCCCTTGGAAAATCTGACAAACTTCCCTCACAATACTCCTCCTACCCGATCGTGAGGCCTCCCGAATCCGATCCCTTCCTCTGCAACGAAGCCACTGGTACTTCCAACTACTTGAATCCAGTAGGCAGCATCGAGGTCGAAGAAATAGGCTATCTTTACAAAAAGTATGTCTTGGTCCCCCGCGGTCAATGCTCCTTCGAGGCCAAAGCACGTTCTGCCCAACGTCTCGGTGCTGCCGGGGTTATGATTTACAATACCCTCCATTCCCGATATGAAAGTATTGACCCCACGAAACAGTATGTGAATAATCCTAAACCAGATTGGGGCAATATCAAATGGCCGGAAGAGAGAATTGATTACGAATGTGGAACATATCCTGCCAAAGATGGTGTGGGGTTACGGTTTGAAGTGGAGACTTCTCGGTTGTATTGGAATCCACCTCCGTACAATGAACTAAGTGATAACTTCCTGACTGGATGGGTCGACGACGGTAACTTGTGCGCCCAGGATTACGAGGGTAAGGGGGGTACTGCCGATGGGTTTCGCGGGGCTTGTCCTAGTGAACGTTGTTTGCTTACTGGGCGAAATGTGAGTGAAGACGGTAGTGTCATGGAGGCTTGCTGTGCGTGGGACCTACCGGTACAAATGAGTAGTGATGGTGACGATGGGGATGCAGTGCCCCAAAGTCAAGAAGAAGATGTTGTGATTCCATCATTTTTCATTTCAATGGAAGATGCAAAAAAGCTGTTGGCTGTGACTGATGATTCTGCCGACAGTACTAACGTGGAGGGCGCCGGTAGTGTCTACTACATTTCTGCCGTTCCGTATGCCAAATGGTATCCAAAGTTTCATTATTCTACAGTTGTTTTGTGGGCTATGGCCGTGTTTACTGTGTGGATCTCATGTTATGAGTCTGCATCGGAATACAGAAAAAGCTGGAAGGTTATCAGTGAGGCACTAAATGAGGGAATTTTGGTGTTTTCTAGGAATAGTGTTGCACCAAGTCCAAATCTTGCTGATGCTGTTGGAGGCAGGAGAGAAAGGGCTGATACTGATGAAACTGTGGATCTTGCCGATGATGTATTGGAGGTTGAAATGCCCGAGACCAATGGAAATGGCGAAGAATCTACTGGAGCTAATGTACATGATCTCAACTTTCAGATCGATGAAGATTTTGATGTGAATGGAAATGGTGGCAGAGCAACCGAGGCCCACACATCTACTGATGGTTCTACTGCCGCACCTGACACGTCGACTGGTGTTTCTCCCAATGCCAATGACGAGGTAGTTACTGATGGCACAGAAGAAAGGATGGAAACAATTGAAACTAATGCGCCAGCTGCGGAAGACTCTACAACCGCATCCACCCAAGCTCAGCAGCAACAAACACAGCAAGTCAATGCCAATTCACTTCTACAATCCAGAGCACCTAGTGCTGCTGAACGACGCGTGGAACTTCATGCGATGCACGCCTTTTTCTTCGTGATATGTGCTTCAGCTATATTGCTACTGCTCTTCTTCTTCAATCTTTTCAAGATTGTTACAATCATATATGGCTTCGGAGGATCTGCATGCATGAATTTGATCATTATTCAACCTCTTGTAACTCGCTTCTTGCCAGCGAAGTATGCACAAATGGAAGTTCCATACCTGAAGTCTTTAGGGCTTTTTACATTGGCTGATGTCGTTTCGTCTGCTACCAGCTACTCGATTGGGTTTGCTTGGATCATCATTGCATTTACGCGTGCGAATCCTCTGCAAAATACATACTACTGGGTGATTCAAGATGTCTTGGGCATCTGTTACTGCATCTACGTGATGGGCATCATTCACATCAACACAATCATGGTGGGAACTATTCTTCTAGTCTTGGTATTCTTCTATGACATCTTCTACGTGTTCCTTTCACCGTATATCTTCGGTACATCAGTCATGGTGGATGTGGCAACCGGTGGGGTGACTAGTGGAGAAGCGCTCTTTTGTTATAAGTATCCATCTGATTACAGATGCAGTGGCAGCGGAGCTCCTCTACCAATGATGCTGGTCTTCCCTTGGATTTTAGATTACCGGGGTGGCTTTAGTATGATTGGCTTGGGTGATATTGTTCTCCCAGGGCTATTGATTTCATTCGCTGCAAGATATGATGGTGCCAAATTTCTCACGAGAAAGGTTTCAGAGACAAACTCCAGTGGTACAAACGGCACCAATGGAAGCGAGGGTGACAATGCTCTTGAAGGTATGGAATATGATCCAACAGTAACTCGTAAGCAAGCTGTCATGAATGGTGTTATGGAGTTTTTCAAGATTCTCAAGAAAGGATACTTCGCACCAATGATGATCGCTTACGCAGTTGGATTAAGTGCAGCTTACGCAGCTGTATATGGGATGAAAAGGGGCCAGCCTGCATTGCTTTACATTGTGCCAGCGTGTCTTGGAATGATTTTTGCACTTGGGTTAAAGAAGAGACAGCTGTCAGATTTATGGCGAGGTCCAAAGATTATGCTGAAAGCAAATAGAATTGTTTCACTTGCGAACAAAATTCCACAACTGAGGGCTGCTGCGGCAACAGCACCGCGCAACAACTTGCCGGACACAACTGTTGTGTAATGGCATGAGCGCAAACAAATATGTAGTTTAGTTATTATGGAGATACTACACAGATACAGTGTCTAGATTACAGGTTACCAGCAATCAACAATATTGTCAGTACAATCAACTTTGCATTTGGTAGTGTGTGAGCACTCGATTCACTTGATTGATTTGGAAGGGACGGGACGTATTGCATGACCAGGTTTAACTTACTGTCCGGCAAGCCGTACCTCATAGTTGAATTTGCAGAGAGGTCAGCATCACATGGTGTGTTGGCTGAAGAATTTGAAGGATTGGGAGCTCAGGGCTTTTGGTCACTGATTTTGCATTAAAAATAAGTCACACTTACCATAACAGCTTTCACCGATGTCGCATTCCCAGTTGAAACCACTTGGACAAGGCTTGTTGCATCTGAAACTTGCATCACAGAAATCTGTACCACAAAAGAAGTGGGCACTGCCTTGAAAATTTGGTGCGGGGCATGCTGTTGCACTGCTATAGCACGTCTGCCCAAAACAGCAATCCGAATCTGATCTGCAAGGCTGCCAGCACGTGGCAACAGCATCCGCGACACTAGTTCCACAATAGGCAAAATCAAATGATGGTGGTGCCACGGTTGAAGAACAAGGTGTATTGTCAAAACAAGATTCACCACTAGGACATTCTGTCCCATTTGGGCATGGGGTTAAGCATTTGTGATCAGCGTCACATTTATCTACGCCACAAAACTTATGGTTCACGGTTGGATCTTCTGATTGCATGCATGGGAAACCAGTATTGTAGCTTTACAGTGAAGACATGAGTAAGTGAGCAATTCTTCACAGGAACAAAGAATGAGTACGTATGCACTTATAAATCTTACCAGGTTTGTCCAAAACAGCATTCGGAATCTTGGCCACCAGGACATGGCTGCCAGCACTTCCCAGCTGCTTCGGCTTCGCTTAAGCCACAGTAGTAAGGCTGGTTCGTGGATATATTACTATCGCAAGGTGTGCTATCAAAGCAAATTTCTCCAGCTATTGATAAAAGGTGTTACAGAAGAAATAAATAAAGATACAAGAAGTTTCGTTTTATATAACACAAGTCCTAACCTACCTGGACATTCAGTGCCATTTGGACATGCCACTGAGCATTTTGATGTGGCATCTTAGAACAGTGTTGTTTACAACATCATGAGTAAGATCTTAACGCATTGATAATCAAGGACCAACTTAAGCAGAAGCTCACCACAAAAAGTTGTACCACAGTACTTGTGATTCGTTCCGTAATAAGAGGCCTGTCCACAGTTGCTTCCAGTATCAAAGCCTGTATTGCGAAGATTAGTGAACTGAAAAGATCAAACACCACGCACATATTATGGTACAATCCAAAAGAACTCACAATACTGGCCAAAGCAACAGTCTGAATCCGAGTTACAGCTCTGCCAGCATCTATCAGTTGCATCTCCTGGATCCACACCGCAATACTTGTAACTTGGTGTAGGATTAGAAGCTGAGTACCCAATCGAACTTGTTGGTGGAAATACATTCGGCAGACTTCTCGAACTAGTACATGGTACATCGGCATAACAATATCCTGATGTGCATTCCTCATGAGATCCCCCAGGACACGGTTCACCACAAGTATAAGCGGCGTCACACCAAGAATTACCTAAACACGCAAATTGGATTAATTGACAGAATTAGCTCTTGCAATTTTTAAAGGACAGCTTATGATTCGCAAACACCAGCACTTACCGCAATAAAAATGATTTCCTCCAGAATAATCAGCAGCACTACACTGTCCCAAACTGGATGTACTTGAATTTAGCGCTGTATCAAAGCATGTGAGACCCAGGCAACAATCGTCATTTCCTTGCGGACAAGGCTGCCAACATGTTTCTTTCGCTTCGTCTAGTGAAGCTCCACAAAAGCCTGTATTGGAGTACACTGGATCCGCCGGCAACGGTGGTGGTGCACTTACACTTCCCGTATCACATGGAGTATTTCCCCAGCATGCTAGTCCATCGGGGCATACACCATCCGCACACGGAGTGGAGCAAGTATATGCAGCATCGCACCTGTATGTAACGAAACAGAAAATGAGTTCGTCTCTTCTTCACCAGAACACTACATAGACGCAAATACACGCACCAACTAACACCACAATAATTATGATTAGTCCCTTCATAGAGAGACGAACCACAGGCAGCACCGGCTTCGTAGCAACGTTGGCCTCGAGAACAGCAATCACCGTCAGAGCTGCAGGGCTGCCAGCATGTGTTTTCTGCGTCGGTTTGATTGGTACCGCAGAAATTATCTGAAATGATTTGAGGGATGTAATACAGGAGGGTGGCTATAAAAAGTAGTGGTGGTTGTTTGGCTTTCATGGCTTGAAGCTTGAGGATTTGATGCATGAGAGATTCTGTTGCTGTTGCCATCCCCGGTCCCCGGCCCATCGTTACACTGCGCGCTGCAAACTCGGTGGTCACTCAAAATGCAGGGTTCCCATCGTGGGGTGTCATACTGGCAACTTCTGATCGTATTCAATAAGACTATTTGCAGCCCTAGTGGCTAAATCAAAACGTGATGTACATCTCGATAGGGAGAGAGTGCCGACTGTGAATCACGAGGG
>JALLPI010001040.1:0-12543 GCA_036939935.1 Cyclotella atomus
CGGCAGGGGAAGAACGAGTAGCTGAGTCAACATGACCCGGCTTCTTGTTCTTGCAAGTGGCGCTGGTGTGGTCTGCGCCCACACGGTAGCCATGAGAGGAACAGAAGCCGCCTGGGGCCCATTTGCCTTTGATGGCGGCACGGAGCTGGGCGACCAGTTTGGCGTCGCCTGGAGATGGCGTGGCGCCCGGAGTTGCAGCCTTGGCGATGATGAGCTGTTCGATGGCAGTCAGCCTTTTTGCGGTGAGTTCGGAGAGGACCTTGTTGCTCGAAACGAGGTTATCGAGCACCGCTTTTTCGTTGGTAGCGGCCAAGGCAAGAGCGTCCATGCCGTTGGTGAACTGCTCTTCGAAGGATGGGAGAGATGTGTGGCCGGCGGCTCCAGCGAAGCCGGCGGAAGTTGCTGGGCGATGGTAGATGATGGCAGCGGAGGCTGAGCCGAAGGTGTCGCCGCGGGCACCGGAGGCTCGCTGTTCGCGCTCGATGGTGAGCTGCGCCTCACGGGCCCATTGCTTCCATGCTGGCCAAGTTTTGGTGGCAGGGAGCTTTGCGTCCCACACTGGTCGCTGGATGGGGAAGCTGCCGGCTGCGAGGAGAGACTTGGTGGCCGTGGCTGCAAGCCATTCATTCGTGATGGGCAGCGCGGCACGGGCGGCCTTCTTCTGGGCGTCCTCGAGTTTATTGATGTACTCGGGGACCCGGGGATCGTCCTCCCACCAGGTCTGCATGTCGACGAAGAGGGCGACGATGTCAGTGGCTTCGAGCCCTGCCGTGGATGTGGCGAGGTGCTGTAGCATGTCCTGCAGAGAGACCTTGTTGTAGAACGTGGTGGGGCTCTTCAGCGAGAGGAGCCAGGTGTCTTCCACCACGGTGGTGAGGAAGGTGCAGCCGTGGCGTTCGGCGGCACGGATGAGGCGTTGGAGATCAGCCTTCGCCGACCATTCGCGTTCGGCTTTGACGCGAACAGCGTCGGTGGCATCGGGGGCAATGGCGGGGTCGTACGGTGCCATGGGGAGGAGCAGAGCGTCGAAGGGGTGGCCGTAGCTGGCCTGGTAGTCTGCGGCCGCATCGATGAGGCCAGAGAGACTGTCGGCACCTCCTGCGATGTCGATCGATTGGAGGAGATCCGTGAGCATTTCGCAGAGACGCTTGACGTCATCGTCGATTGGTTGGCCGAGGATGGTGGGGAAGGAGGTGGTGATTTGACCGAAGAGGTCTTTCACGTCGTCCGGTGTGGACATGGTAAAAATAGATGCAGTTTTAACGGCGTATGTAAAAGAGCACCATTGAGATGGTATTAGTTACGTCGTTAATTTATGGGTGATGTTACAGGATTTGCAATGGGAAAGGTAATTCTTGTGTGAGCGTGATGTTTGCACATTGATTGGCTGTGAGGACGAGCACGCGCTTTGTTCGCTGGAGAAAGTGAGAGGCAATCTTGCACGTGACAAGGTCTGTGAGTCACGTGTGAGCAGCTGCTTCTCAACAGGAGGTAGTCAGGCTTGTTGTTGAAAAGCCACACGAGAAAACGCTCGTGGTTTGATTGATGCTTCGCGAAGGTGGCGGTGGATTTCGAAGACTTGCGGATGTTCTCTGGGGTGAAGTTCTCACGGAATTCAGCGAGGCGGCATCCGGGATCATTGGCATTGGAGTTGTTGGTGGTGGTGTTGGATTCGGAGTTGTTGTTTGTGGATCCGTTGTCGCCGTCGTTGTGGTTCTCGTCGTAGCCTCTGGGAGCTTGTTGGGCCTGCTGATTGGCAGCAGCAGCAGCAGCAGCAGCTCTAAATGCCATGTTGAACTGGTCAGCGGGGTTGGCATACGGATGATGGTTGGTAGGGTTAGTGCCACGGGTGGCATTGCGGTTCCTAGTCGGCGCCATGGTTGTTTGTTTCGATGATGGATCTGTGATGGGAAGAGAGAGCAAGAGAGAGAGAGAATGTGGCCCCGTTTCAACGGCCCGTTGTGTCCGTTTTGGTCCGTTTCGACCGACCTACAAAAATTACCACAATCATGTCCCAATTTTACATGCAAAAATGAGCTTAATGCACTACGTCCGTAGATCACGCCACGTTCTAATCAGCGTAAAATCTTTACAACCTTTACTCACGAAAATGCTAGGAGGTACTACGAACATACATGATGTTAGAGAGAATAGGACAGGATCAGAGGAGAGAGTTACATAGGTTGAACGACGATGAGTGATGTGTGCTGTGTTCCCTTTGAACCTAACCACCAATCATCTAAAATATTCATCAAAACCGGAGAGTATGGGCTTCATGCAAAGGCGTCACAAGATATATCTGCTGGAACGGTGATTCTTCAATGTCTGCCGCTGGCTCATTCTCTATTGGTACCTCCTGGTACGGAAGCTGGTGACGAAGATGATTTCAGACGCAGGAGATGCAGTCTCTGTTTCTTTCGAGGCGGGGACGATGGCGATACCGATGCTCCGAGACTTCATGGATTGAAACGTTGTTCTAAGTGTAAGGTTGCATACTATTGCTCAAGATCATGCCAGGTGAGCTGTGTCTGTCATCGTTTGCTCGAGCTAGACCCCCCAAAATCTAATACGGTGTGATAGGCTCAAGATTGGATTGGGCACAAGCTTGAATGCCAGTACTATGTCAAGAGGAAGAAAACTTTTTCATCAAATGTGATAGCTACAAGTGCAGAAGAAGATGCTATTCCATTATTACTTCGAACATTTGCCGCCTTGAAGCGATTGCAGAATAAGGATTGCGAAGAA
Organism: Cyclotella atomus; assembly: GCA_036939935.1. Classification (NCBI taxonomy): domain Eukaryota; phylum Bacillariophyta; class Thalassiosirophyceae; order Thalassiosirales; family Thalassiosiraceae; genus Cyclotella; species Cyclotella atomus. The sequence goes on from JALLPI010001040.1 coordinate 2,746, forward strand.
TCCATTGACAACACAATATCCTGCGGTGGAACGCATTTCAGCATTCTCTCTGTATCGCCAGAATATCATGATAAATCACAGCTCCATTCTATTGAAACAGTCATCAACTCTACGATGAAACTTGCCAAAGAATGTATGACATCAAATGTAGGAGGAAAATCTGACCATGACGCCGCAAGCATTTTGGGATATGGATTCAGCCTTGATAGATCTATACAACGAGCACTGAATGCATTCCAGAAGAATAACTTTGGCATTGTTGACTCTTTGCACGCATCAATCGGAGAAGGAGTGTATCCGTGCGCTGCGTTGCTCAACCATTCCTGTGATCCGAATTGTATTCTGCGTTACAATTTAGGATCACGTCAGCTAGACTGCTCCACATCCTACAATCCACCGATTCTTCAAATCGTGGCTTGCAGAGACATCAAAAGGGATGAAGAATTGACACATTCATATGTTGACTTAGCACTTCCAACACCCCAGCGAAAGTCTCGACTTTTGGAATCACATGGATTTGAATGCTGTTGTGCAAGATGCACCAATAAAATCACACTGCAACTACCAGAACGTACTATTGATTGGGCGCTATGGCCCGTCAGGCAAAAGATGACGCCAACAGTGAAATGTTCAATGATTGGGGTCAATTTGGATGATGCCATCACTTGTGGAGGAAGTAGAGAGGACTACAACCACTTGATTCAACAATCACAGTTTTTACAAGACCAAGCGCACCGTTGTATGCTTGAAGGAGATTCCAGAGGAGAACTTTCAAATCTTCAAAGAGCCATTAGCCTGTTTGACCATGGGATATCTCCGTTTGACTTCAACCTGTACTCCATCCGATGCTCGTTTCTAGCAGCTTTGTTGGCAAGTGGCGATATTTTAAGTGCACTGGAGCAATGTGAGCACATAGTATCTTTCTTGGCTGTATCTTTCTCTCATGTGCAAAACCATCCACTGCTGGGGCTTCAGTTATACACGCTTGGAGACCTGTATTCGGCTGCAGCTGAGAGTGAAGGACGCAACGAATCATTTAATTTGAGCCTCGAAGAAAAAGCTTCTGTTGCCTACAATTGGGCTCGAAATATCATGCGGCTGACTCATGGGGAAAGGAATGCCATGGTGCAGACATTAGAACACAACTTAAGCAGACGATCGGTATGTTCATGTGCTAATCCATATTCATATGAATGTGCTACAACGAAAATGTTATTATCTTAACTCAATCCTTCTTCTTACCAGGTAAATATTGGTTCATTTCATATACAAGAAGTCCAAACATAGATCGACAAGACACAGTGACTTTTTACTCGGATGTCAATGCAAATAGAAGTCGCTCTCGATACAACTGATTAGTGGGATCAAAGTATGGCTGTAGCCAAGACCCGTCATCAACAATCTGTCCCCATCCGAACGGTTTCTTTTTTTTCTGCTTCGTGGAGTCCTTAGTTGACTTCTGCTGGTTGTCCCTCGAAAAGAAGTGATTAAACAATCTCATGTACTCCGTGAAGTAAACATCTGCAACTGATGTGTTCCCGTTAATAATCAGCATATTCTCGTCATTCTTTTCAGTTGAAGCCTCGCTAAAGTTTGCGGATCCCGCAATGACTGTTGGGCGATCTGACGTAGCGTCTAGAAGAAAAATCAGGAGAAAGTCAGCAAACAAAACAATAGACTGATGCAAGTATGGAAATGCGCAGCTTACCAATCAACAAACACTTCAGGTGAACAAAATCGATAAAAGTAGTTAGACCTGTAAGGTCTTCTTCATCCTCGTCATCCAATAGCACAGCACCCCAAGCAATCCTGTTTTCCTTGCTGTTCTTGAAATCAAAGTAGTCTATATGTGGCTTGCCATTTTTTGATGCAATGGCTTTCGCTTTTGCAGAAGACTTTTCGCTTGGCTTTTTGTCAAAAAGAATGTAACGAAGTAACGTGGCGCGGCTCGTTTCATTGGACTGAGCGACATCAACTTTCTCACTATTCTTCCTCGCAATGCGTGGAGATCTACGGAGGCCATCTTGTGAAGTCGACAAGTTGGTGGCTATCGCCGCGCCACCCATGAGTACTTCGGCAAACTGCTGCGAGACACCGAATGGGGCAGTTAAATGCACGCTAGTAGTCGCGTCTTTCATTCGATCAGCGTAGAACTCAAGCATGCTACTGGAGCTTCGGGGGCTAAAAATGACTTTGATCGCATTTGGTTCAAGTGGGCCATCCAGATCGGGCTGATCTTTCTCAATTTGATGTGTCATTGGCTCTTGCTTGATGCTGTCACTACCGGTAGAACTTTTGCTGATACTTGAGAATGAGGCAGCACGCTCAGCCTCATCAATGCAAACTGGCTCTTCCTCGATGCTCTCTAGTGATTCGCCACGAGCTGCTTGTTCCAACATTATTTCATTGTCTGTGGGTTCATCCTTCTCTTCGCCACTCGCACTACTGGCCTCACTACTATCTGAGTAAGAAATGCGACTACGGGATCGGCCTGGTGGATCAAGGCTCAGTGCATTCCAGTAAGTCAAATAGCGTCCAGCAATGTCTACATCTCGCACAATGTGACCTACATTCGCCTGTCCATAAATTCCTACGGACGCACGTGAAAAAAGCGTGAGGCATACAGATATTGCAAGCACCTATGGGAACACAGACACTCACCTCCATCCGTGAAGTTTGTCGAACCAGTCCACACCTGCTTAGGTTCTCCTCCCTCTAAAAGGATGATGAACTTATTATGCATCAAGGCCGAGCTATGTTTACGTTCAATGAATGTGTTATTGTGCCAAGTCTTTCCAGAATTCAAAGACTTGAATCCAACGCTTCTTATGGCTTTTGCTGCCTCATCAGTGGTGCTGTCAGGAATCCACTCTGTCTCAATTTTCCCGTCCTTATCCTTGACAATACCGTCCCGTTTGACCTTTGGGTGATGAGTTCCTTTGCAATGCCGAATGATTTTTACGTGAACCCCTCTTTCCACCGCGTCTGCGAGGGCCCGGATAGTTTCAGGATGGGTGAATTCGTACACAGCTGCACGAATCTGTGGATATCGGGTCAGATTTATGAGTGTAGTATCGAATTACAAGAATCTCTATAATCACCGTACCTGAAAATTGCCGTCAGTTGCCTGTGCGATGAAGTCTAGTAGCGCCTCTTCCAAACCTCTAGATAACCAAGCCAATGCTTCCTTTGAATCCTTTGGATCAGGAATCTCACGTGGATTGATGATGTGACGCCAAATAGGAATGCCATACTTGGAAACAAGGTGCCACCTGCGATGCTCTGTGAATTTTGCATTGTATGCGTGAGATCCCGCAACACCTCTATTGAAGAAAATTCCGTGCGCGCCTTGTGTTGGATCTTCGGTTGTGATTCTGATCTGAAGTGGAGCTCCCAAGCCTACAGCCTTTGCTGACAAGAGGCTCCTGCCGTTGGTTAGCTGGCGAATTGTGTACTGAAAGAGAGGTGATTCATAAGATTAATCGACATAAGTCCAAGGCAAGCGGAACACACGACTCACGACTCACCTGGTATTCTTTGCCGCTCTCTACTTCATAGTCACCCCATACGAATCGTTGAATGGGCTTACCGTCCTCGTTAAGTGAAATTGTTTCACCCGTCTCGAAGTCAGTACGACTGATGGAGAATCCAATGAACACCGGGCCCTTCTTGTCTTTCGTCGAAGGCTTCTTCTTTTCCTTCTTTTGATCATCAAGGCTCATACTTGCCATCAAGCCTGCCAATTCGTCACCATTCTTGACATCCAAGCCCAGTATAACGACTTTAGTGCCACTGATGGCATGCACTGAGATTACTCCGTTATCACTCTTAGTCCTCATGGTCGGCTCGCTTGTACTTATGAAAGTGGAGTGTGAACGGTGAAAGTAGCGTTGGGTTGCGCACGACTTAAAAAATTGTTTGGTCCCGTAAAAATTTTTAAGTATTGCGGGGCCGGTCTTTAGATGTACCTTTTATGAATGAAGAACCACCGAACAGAGCTAAGTGGATTCATTGTTTTTCCACATCGGCACTTTGGCTCTCGGTCACTTTCAGTTTGTTGGAGTCAGCTTCACATTCATCCTTCCTAACCTCATTCATAGCCTTCATAGCAGCCATAGCCTGAACCACTAATGACTGTGCATCTCCAGGCCTTTCCTGAAAGAACATTGTATTACTCTTACTGCCCATCTCTCCATACATATTCACATACTCTTTAGCCAATGCCAAAGCAGCAGCCTTCTCTCCGCCCACCTTGGACAGTTGCTCGGCAATCTTTTCAATAGCCTCTGCCTGAGCCAAAGCTTGTACCTTAACAGCCATCGCTCTACCCTCTGCCTCCTTGATAATTCTCAGCTTTTCTGCCTCTGCCTCATTCGTAATTTGTATCAGTTTACCTTCACTCTCATTCTTGAGACTAATCTTTATACCCTCCGAGGTCAACTCAGCCCCACGTTTGTCTCCCTCAGCTCTTAGTACCTGTTCTCGCCTAGCACGCTCCGCAGCCGCTTGTTTATCCATGGCAACTCGAATTTGATCATCGGGTGTGATTTCAGTAAGTTCGTATCGTCGTACCTCGAGCCCCCATGCCACTGCTGCTTCTTGGAGAGAGCCTTTGATTAGTGTGTTGAGTCCAGCTCGATTGTGAAGGATTTCATCTAGTTCAAGTTCTCCTATGGCTGCCCGCATGGCTGATTGCGCATGCTTTGATAAACGAATGAAGCATTTAGGTTAGAGCAAGGTTCAGAACAGAAATAGCATCAAGTAATACTTGCACGAGCTCTGATTGCATTCGATACAGCAAACACATATCTGATCACAGCATCTCAAGCAAAATAACAACTACTACCATTCACCTTGTGTACTGTCAACCAAAACAAACACAATCACAACATAAACTCACCATCATAACCGAATACAAAGGATTCCTAGCCCCATAAGCTGCCTTCTCAGGATCCACCACACTCACAAACAAATTCCCACTAACCTCCACACTAACATTATCCCTCGTAATTGCACTCTGGGGCACGATATCCAAGGCCCGTTCTCGAATATCAATCACATAGGCTATGGAATCTAAAATGGGCACGGCGAGGAAGTAGCCCGATTCGTGAATGGCATGAAGTTTACCGAATCGTTCGACGACCATTCGTTTGCCCTGGGGGACGATGTTTAGGATGGTGTTGGTTTTGCGGATGGGCCATTGGGATATTTCGAGGTTTTGGCCGTAGGGTGAGGAGTCGTGGGTGGTGGAGGAGAAGATGGAGAATGGGGATGACGAGGGGCGGTCTAGGGAGTAGTGACGGAGTTGGGTGTGATGGACTTGGTTGATTGTGGGCGGCGAGAATGATGGCAAAGATGATGGTGCAGGGTTAGCGATGGTGCTGTTGGGTAAGTGGGAGACGGATCTAGAGACTAGTGATGTAAATTGACGGTTTGTCTGCAAAATAGCAATGGGTGATGCTCTCGAAGCCGATCGAGCTGTCGATGTACATATCTTGTGGACGGTTCTCATTGCCAGCGCCATGACCTCACAAAAACTGATGGAATAGTGCTTTCTCTCTATAGAAGGTGCTTGGTTGATTGACTCAGTTGACAAGTGGTTGCTGGATGTGTTGTGGCAACCACCATTTAGACACTGTCGTGGATTTCGGCGGATTGATGAGGGCGCATCTATCTCAGTGATGGGTAGTTAGACCTGTCCGTTTTATAGTTCTTTTTAAGATACTATATTGTAAAGCCATGTATCTTGAATCATATCGACACATTGTTTAGGTACCGCAGCAAAAAAAAGACTGCTCTACTCTCTCTTTCTCTCCTCACTCTCTCACAATGAAGCTGCGTGCACCCATCAATACTCCCCATCGAGTTAAGGTATCGCAACAGAAGACTTTTCGTCTATCATTGCTCATGTTCTTAATTGTCATGTGTCTGAACTTAAGACGACTGAAAGAGACGTCATGGATTGGCAAAAGAGCATTTAAGATGAAAAGACACCACATACTCAAAATATGCTCTCCTGCAGTAAATGCGATCTTTTCAGTGCCATCTAACGTCAATGAGATACCTTGCAAATCAAACAATGAAATACCCAATGACTGGTGTGTTGATGCAGGCGGCAATCCAAGATATTTAGGATGCAAATTACAAGATGGATTAGAATCAACTAATATTTTACGTTACAATCATCAAGGCTTTGAACAATGCCTAGCCAACAAAACAATCGTCTTTATAGGTGATTCACGTGTCCGTTATCAGATTATGAATCTCTTAGGATATTTGCAAACGTCAAGATTCATGAAATGCCAAGATTACGAAAGTTTCGATTCAACAGATAGCACTTCTGCCTCTCCCGACAGTGATTGCTACCTCATTGAACGTGAATTTCAACTGAAAGATACAAAAGGAGATGATTGGACGTCCTACTATAAAGAAAGCAATAAAATGATTGGTTCGGACAGTGCAAACGGCAAACAACATAGCCTTTGTGACTGTTATCGAGAAGAACCCTTCTCCGAACTGACTACGTATGAGAATCGATTCATTAAAAGACAAACTCCACACGGTGAAATCAACATCGTATATCTCCAAAATTTTGTGAATCTTATCCGGATGAACCAAGATTATCCACCCTTCTCATCATTTTGGTCACAAAACCATTGCAATCCGGGCGAATGCTCGATTAAGAATCGAGTAGATGCCTTCACTGGAAACTTGAACAGTACACTATGGCAAATTTTGCCTTTACTTAATGCAACTCATGCATTTGTGAGTGCAGGATGGAACGAAACAGAAACTGTTGACAGTTCATGTATCATTAAGGCATTTCAAGAGAGTCATTCAGACATGCAAATACATCTGATTAGCCACCCGTCAAAAAAGAATGACAATTCAATAGCTGGGTTTGACGGAGATAGATTGGAATGTAGTATCAACGCATTAGATAGACAAACCATGAGTGAGGATGTGCCAGAGGATTGGTTTCGAGATGATGTGCATGTACTTAGTATCTTAAACGAGGAGTTCAATCATAGACTGATTGACTTAATTTGTCCCATTACTCGTTAAGAATTATTAAATCGTACCTTAGTATCAATGTACTATTCAATAGCAGGTTGATCTGGATTTAGAAACTATCTATCATTCGTTTCGATATGCAAAGAAATAAGTAATACAGAATAGAATCAACACATCGTAGCTAACTCAGATTCTTGAACTACATCCCAGATATACTTGAGGACCAATGATTGGTTCTCTGTCAAGTCATGTGGGAGCTTGTCAGGATGTAAGAAGAACTACATCAAATAACATGAGAATCGTTCTTTAAGATTCTCATTGTAGCACATAGAACATTACTGCTCTTACCTTTGCCTTCCTCACAGCATGCTTCAGTAATTCCTTCAGATCATCTCCACTTTCACCCTCGAACGCATCCTCAGAAAACTCTTTCCATTTGCTGAAGTACTCATGTGGCTCAACAGCTTGATTATGTGGCGGGAACAGCAGTGGAACTTCTAAGAGAAGAGTCTCCAGCGGACGCAGCTCGTTGGGTGCTCTGTGAGACCAGTTTCTCGTAGCTACATTAAGATCATGTGGATTGCTTCTGCTTCTCGGGGATTCTGGTCTTTCGTTAGCCGAAGAATTTCGTCTAAAAAGAGGTGATGAAGTGTGCGAATTCGAGTCGGCATGAAATGTAGTTCTCCTATGACTAGTGGGCTCTCTCATTGTTGCTGCAAAATGATTATGTCGACTATGGTGGTTGGAAACTGGATCTTTCATTGAGGCTGACAATGGATTGTGCCTCGTGTGTGGTGTTCTGTGCTCACAGTGATCATCTTTTCTTGCTCCAGATATTGAAGCTTGTCTCTTCAGATGAAGTTTTTTCCTGGTGTGCCTTTGATACATGCTGCTCAGCTTTTCCACGTCGATCCAATCACAGAGTTTGTTCTTGACAGGATTAAAAATCTGTTTCTCTCTCTGCAGCAGTACATTCAAGTCTTCAATAAAGCCATCCCAGTCCAATGTTGGATGGCGCAGAAACACATGGCCGCGGCCAACAAAGAATTCCTTGCACCACTGACGTATTTGTTCGAGTGTGAAAGGCTTTTCATCAAGCAGATCCATCAGTTCCGTGCCCAGTCCGGCCTCTCTGATTCTATGTATACCGATACCATATGTCAGCCAAGGATTGACGAGATAGACCTCAAGAGCCTTTAGTGTACATAAACAGGGTCAGAGAATACGTTCACTAGATCCAACACGTCCTTGTGGCCAGACACTTACCTCACTCCAGAAATCATCAATGACATCGGATTCCACCCTTTGATCAACTACATTATAAAAGTCCAGTACTCTATCATCGTCATTGCAAATCCTAAACACAATTTTTACTGGTAATGTTGCAGCCAAACCAACCAGACTTCCAAGATAATCCTTCAGAACAGCAGCCCCTCTCAACCCTTGCTCATCTGTAGGAACCCCTTGAGTACAGATGATGACAGATACGAATTTGTCTCTTTCTTCCAGATCCATGGCTACATGGTCAAGCCGACTTGCCACTTTTCTGACTTCGGTTGCAATAGGATTGCATGCATGTTCAGGGGTAACATAATTCTTCATTATTTGAGAGGCGGCCTCGCGCTCAGCAGGCCACTGATCACTGTCTCCCCAGCATACTCCAAATCGTTGAGGCAGATTGACATCGTTGGGTTTATTTACAAACCAGAACTGATGGATGCAAAATACTGTTATTGATGAAGCTTGGGGACCAAAGTCAAATCGCAGTGTTGACGTACTTACCTTTGTTGGTATCTTGCATCTAGCAGCCATTTTTATATGAAAGTCCACACACTGATGCAATTCAGTCCATCGACTCACTCCATCTTCTCTTGTTATACTATCCAAGTTCCCCTGGGTAACAATGAGATGGCTGTCCTTTTCCATCATCTCAAGCGAATTCTCTATTATCCATATACGAGATTCCAACGAGTGGTACACTTTAAGAATAGCAGAAATAGAGCCCAACGGGAGTCCTAACATGGAAAAGTAATGGCATAGATTTGCTTCACCATCATTGGCTGGTGGAGGCAGCTTAATACTCGAGGATATGTAGGGCTCGGAATTGACGCGCTCGTGAGTTCTTCCAGCTGGCGAGAACATCTTTGGTTCGTCTCGGTGGCCCGACGAATGGTGCCGATTGTGAACACCATGAAAAGTACTGCTTTGTGAGTTCATTTCCACACTAGTATTGTAACGACACAATCGAGGATAGGTAAAGGATGAAGGTGCTGATGAAGGTGACAACGTTCGATCTCCATCACATAAATCGATCGAGACCATCAAAATCAAGACGAGTTCTTGATTTGTTCACTGTTTGTTCAACAAGCACGCAGAAAGTAGGAGTCTACTTATTCTACTTAAGCCCCCTCTGAAAATTCCCTCTCGAGAGAGCTCTACGCCCTACCAAGCCCCTCCCTCAACAGAACAGATGATCACAGTCATCAGCCATCAAAATCCTACAATTTCTCGTAACTCCAGCTAGGTCGTCCTACAAAAATTGTAGGATTTTGAGCAATCCGAGTTTTTGTCCTCATCATAAATTGCTAGCTAAAAAGTTTCAGGTATATACGACTGGGATCAGTCGGGAGTACCTTTGTGTAAATATATATAGTATAATCCACCTAAGCCATAGTTTCCTTATACAATGACAATCTGATATTATATACTGTATTGTCTGTAGGGATCCTGTAATCCTCTGGATTACGTTAAGGTTATGACGCCCACACTACGCTTCCTCGACCG
>JALLPI010001041.1:0-12535 GCA_036939935.1 Cyclotella atomus
GAAATGACGTTCCGGATGAGATTGAAACCAATCCTGATGAGCCTCCTTCCTTGTTAGTGCCAGATTTCATCTCCAACGATCCAGAACTGCCCCGTTGACTTGAAGATGTTTGTAGAATCAAAGATCCACTATCACCTGTTGTCGACTCGCCTGTTGACAGCGCCAATGCACCGCTTGAATCAAAGCCGTATCCACTTGAGATGGCAATAATGCCTGACTTTGTTGCTTCACTCGAGCCACTTTGAATCTTGACGTCGCCGGCAGCTTCACTGATCATTCCTCCCCTATTATCACCTGCCTGAAGACTGATGGAACCACCTGAATTGGTACTTGAGCCAGAATGCAGAATCAATGATCCTCCTGCCATTTCTCCATCACCAGCTGCTATTTTTGCATCGCCCCCGTAATCCACGCTTGACTTGCCAGCTTGTAGCAACACATGACCGGCTTGGTGAAGTTTTGAATCTCCACCTGACAGCTTTAGAGACCCTCCAATGTTGGAATTCGATGAACCAGCCAATACATTTACTTCTCCGCCTTCGTCATGGATTGAAGATCCACTCTCAATCATAGTGCGTCCACCCCGCATGTTTGGAGACGCACCAGCCTTTAATACCGTGTCTGTGGCGATCACCAGTGATCCTCCCGAACCAGAACGCAATGAAACTTCTCCTCCATTACCCTCTCCCATCTCCGCGATCCCAGTACTCAAAGTCAATGATCCACTAGAAGCTGAGCTACTGTCTGGAGTCTGGATAATGAATTCACCAGAGTCGGAGTTTCTACTTGAGCCAGATGAGAGTAGCATTGATCCACCTTGCTTATGGTCGCCTTCACCGCCTATTAGAGCGATGGAACCTCCAAACTTTGCACCCAATGCAGCAGAAATCTTCACTTCTCCACCTGATCCAGACGAAGATGATCCGGAAGACAAATTGAGCGTGCCTCCAGAGCCCCTGTATGAACTACCAGCGTTGAAATCTACAGAGCCTCCTTCTTGTTCGGCCAGTCCGGCATAGACTTTGATGGATCCAGAGCTGCCAAAATCCGATGTGCCAGTCAAAACGCTAATATCTCCGCTTACTCCATGGATTCCTCCACTTACGGGGCCTGTTGACAGCGCCAATGAACCACTGGAATCGACACCGTATCCACTCGAAATGGCAACCATGCCTGACTTTGTTGCTTCACTTGATCCACTTTGAACCTTCACATCGCCTCCACCCGCCTCGCTATATCGATTGCCTCTAACATCACCTGCCTGAAGACTGATGGAACCACCTGAATTGGTACTTGAGCCAGAATGCAGCATCAGCGATCCTCCTGCCATTTCTCCGTCACCTGCTGCTATTTTCGTATCGCCACCAAAGCCAAAGATTGATTCCCCGGCTTCTGCTGATATGCTTCCTCCTTGACCCATGTTTGAAACACCACCTGACAGCGTAAGAGATCCTCCAATGTTGGAATCTGATGAACCAGCCAAAAGCTCCACTTGTCCTCCAATTCCATTCACAGATGAGCCAGCCAGTACATGTATTTTTCCAGCATCCATGAAAGACTGCCCAGAGGCAACCATCAAATCACCAGAAGTGGTCTCAGAAGAACCAGTGATCAAAGTTATGCTTCCGCTCTTGCCATCGGCCGACTCTCCAGTTGAAATCACAACATCTCCACTAGCCTTCTTTTTCTCCTGTGTACCATCGGTTGTAATGGAAACGGATCTTGTAGATTCTTTGGATTGAGGAAGGGTTTGGAAGCGATGTGTGTGGGCTTGAATCGCTCCAATTACTACGCAAATATAGAATAACAAAAAGTGTTAGAGAGGATTCGATCGTCATGGTATGAATCAAAAGCCTGCTTACGGTCAAGCACCAGGCCTTGCTTGTCCACTTGATGAAAGTTATCAAAACTGACACCGCCCATCACGAGTTGAGGCAGGATCTCAATGTGCTCTGGAAACACCTCGTACAACTCTTGAGCTGGTGTATCAATGAAAAACAGAGCAGTTAGTTAAATAGAGCAGTATTGGATCTGCAAGCTCTGGATGAAATCTGAACTCACCAATTACACCACGAACTCTCGGGTCGTCTTCCAATTCACGAAGTTTTTTCCATTCTTCTGTGTACCCGTACTCTCGTAACTCCACTTGACGAATGCGATCGAGCAAGTCTTCGGTGTTGGCTGATGTGATGTCCTTCTTGATCCTTTTATCTGAAGAAAACTGAATTGTTGTAACTTGGAGTGGGACCGTCGACGTGAGCCTGTGGCAAAGGTTGAATGAGTATACATGGAATGCACAAGTTGCTTAGGGGAACAGCCACTTTATTATCATACCTTGTTGAATCTTTTGTCTTCTTCAGCTGCAAAGCTATCTTTCTCTCCATGAATCCAAGCGGGGTGTAGTCGTCGAAACCAAAGTTGATTTCATTTGGAAGGATTTCTCGTCGAATATGACTGAGCCAATATCTTTCATCAGCCGTATTTGCGCTGGCGATAATGTTTATGTGCCCACCTCCAGCGTAATTGGACGAGCCTGAAACAATATTGACATTGCCCGCGTCTCCAGAGGCTGAAGCACCTGAGTAAAGTTCAAGATCACCTCCAGAAGAAGCAGCTGCTTGGATGTGTCCTCCGCTCAAATGGATGTCTCCGCGCCTAGCATTACCATTAACTTCGCCTGTAGACAACTCGATGGAGCCTGGGTGAAAGAATGCAGCAATTAGGACGGCAGTCTAGGCCAGGGACAAATCCAGAGGCAAACAAGCAAGTCACTCACCGGTATCGCCATTGTATCTTGAAGGGGCCGGAGATGTGGAAATGCGAATTTTGCCGCTCAACTGAGAATCGTCTTTCCTGTCTTTTCCCGCAATACCACTCAATATCTCAATGTCACCAGCCTCTCCAAATTCAGGATCGCCAGTTTGTATCTGAACTTTCCCAGAATAAGTGCCACTCGAAGATTGTAGCAACAGATCATGGCCTGTATAATGGTATCAGAAGTAAAGAACAAAGGTCAGAAGATTGAACATCAATTCGAATGTCTCAAATCATAACGTTACTCCTCACCGGAGACTTGAGCTGATCCCCCACTCTTCATGCTCACTTCCCCGCTTCCGTACTTGGAATCAGGGCTTTCAATCGAGACGCTGCCTGAGTTGGCATTTTCGGAAGCACCACTAGCGATAAATACATCAGCACCATCTCCATCAACCGCTTGGCTTCCAATCAAACTGATGGATCCCTTCCGAAAACCTTGTCCGCCTCCAATCAAGATCGAGCCATTATCCAGTGAAGACGAAGACCCGGCAGCCAAAGTTACATCTCCTCCAATCTTGTCACGAGAATTGCCACCACTGAGAAACAAGTCGCCTCCATGCGATCGCACGCCGAATCCTCCAGTGATGTTCAATCTTCCTCCTCTGTAGAGACCGTTTCCGCTGCGAACAGTTGTTTTGCCTCCATCTCCATCAAATGAATCACCAGAAGAGAAAGACAAACTTCCCCCTCGACTCTGCACATTGCTGTTGCCGTAGGCTCGATCACCATAAAATGACTGGCCCCCATGATATGCGTCTTCGTCTCCGGCAGAGCCAGCCTTTACAACAACGTCTCCCGGCCTTCCCTCAATTGATCGTTTTGGCTTCATGCTCCCTGTGCCAATGAACACGTCACCAGACAAGCCTTGCTCGATATTGCCTGTAAGAATTGAAACGGACCCGGATGATTCCTCATTGGTTACACCAGGTGTTTCTATTTGAACTCCCCCACTCTGACTATTGGATTGGCCGCCAGAGATGGTCACAGAGCCGCCAATCCCGTTCTTGCTCATGCCTGCCTGGATGTTGACTAAGAAGGGATGATATTATGGATGCGTTGTGAGATGAATGATACACGCGTGCACACAAAGAACCTAAAGTTGGCAATTCAAACGTACCATTTCCACCAATGCTGTCCTGTGCATTGGCAGTGAGACTGTCTCCTCCCGATAGATTCAGTGAGCCTCCAAGCATTTGATTACTATCTCCAGCCTTTTAGTACAACAGTAACAACCATAAGATGTGGTACAGAAATGCAAAAAGATGCTGAATAAAAACAAAGACACGCACCTTGATGCTTACGGAAGCGCCGTGAAAGTCATGGTCTCCCAAATCAGAAGTCCCCGCTTTAACCACAAGTGAGCCTGCATTGTTGCTATCGCCAGTGGACAGAATCAGATCTCCAGATTCTTCCATCAGACTTGCAGTTTCGCTTTCGCCTGATTGACAAAAGAAGTTAGACAAAAGCGCTCGACGTTGATGAGGAGGGAATCCGAAGTAAAAAATACACACCAGTTCGAATGACAATGTTTCCGCTATCTCGAAATGAGCTCTTCGGGGTATGAATCGATACATCGCCACTTGTTCGGTGACCTTCACCTGCTCGAATGTCTACACTTCCTGCTTGATTTGCAAAACCTGTTGTGCTCCCTGCATGCAGAATTAGCGAGCCTCCACCTTTGTCGCTCGTCAAATCACCAAAACCATCTCCAGATACAAGCTTAATATCTCCTCCAAAGCCGTAATTGCTCGTGCCCGTTGAGATATTGATTGACCCGGAATCGTCGGATGATGACGAGGCTCGTCGTTTGACTGTTACATCGCCCGTGAAGAGCGCCAAATCCCCACTTTTGCCGTACATTCCAGCATTTGCTGAACCAATGCTCACACGGCCGCCTGTGAATGGTAAGATTGTGATGGTTTAGAGTCATATCATCTCATTGACGCGTAATGTAGGAACGCTCACTTACTCGATTGGTAGTCGGACCCGCCGCTGACGACATCAAAAACGCCTCCATCACCTCCATTTGAACTGCCAGCAGAAAAACTCAAACTGCCTCCTGTATCGTTTTCAGACTGGCCATCGGTGAAGCCTCCGCTGATTTTTACATTTCCACCTCTCATGCTGCCTGGCCTTGCATACATATTATTCCAATGGTCAGTGTAAATTGCGTTACCAGCTTCGAGCGTAAAGTCTCCTCCAGCTATTCAAACAGACGAGCAATAGTTGGCAAGTTTAAATGAGTTGTTGCAAATGGTATAAGCAAAGCACGGCATCAATCTTACAATGATCGACAGAACCTGTAGCCCCTGATTGAATCAGTACACTGCCGCCATCTCCTTCTTCAGATTCTCCAGCTTGAACTGAAATGCTGCCAGCATCTTGCGTGTCATAGGCAGACTTTCCACGAGCTGCCCCCGTGGTCAAACTAATAGAGCCACTGTCAGCGTTTCTCGAAGAGCCTGTCGATATGTTGATGGTACCTGAAACACCAGATCCTTTCGGCTTGTGTTGCCAGCTGTAATAGTATAGATTTTGACTTTCTTCTCCGGCATCAGGCGTTGCAATCGATAAATCTCCGCTCGAGGTTCGTTCCGATCGTCCGGATTCGATCTTCACTTGTCCTCCAGTCGCATAGTGAGCGAATCCGCCAAGTATTTCGACTGCACCGCCAATGTCAGTATCTAACATTCCAGCAGCTCGCCCACCAGTGACATCAACTCTTCCTCCTCGACCTCCGTCGTCGCTAAGGCCATTGCCTCCGAAAATTTCGACGTTGCCACCCGCACCTTTCTTTTCCATAGCAGTACCTCCGTGCAGATAGAGTTTTGGGCCATCTTCCTTGTACCCAAAGGAAGCACCAGCCAAAATTTCGATATTACCTCCTTTGCCATACTGAAGAGAGTTCCCAGAGAGGATTGAAATCATGCCTGCATCTCCCCCCGTTGCATCTCCGGTGGATAGAGTCAGCATGCCCGAATCGCCTTTCGTTCCAGCTGCAGCACTTCCAACTTTGACTGCTCCACTGCTGGCTACGATAGAATCGCCTGATTGAATTAGTACACTGCCTCCACTTCCTTCGCTTTCCGAAACTTTGCTGTACCTGGCTCTGTTGATTTGACCGGTGGCAGAGCCGGCTTGGAGTGTAATGTTTCCGCCCTGGTTGACTGCAAGCCCAGCAGTGATGTTGATGCTTCCGCTGTCTCCACCTTTGTACACTGGAGGGTCCGGAACGAGAAGGGTTCTCTCATCTATCGCATTGCCAGTTTTGATTAGGATGGAGCCAGTATTTGATGCCTCAGAGTTCCCAGTGGTGAGTTGCACAAAGCCAGATTCACCCTCCTCTCCCGATTTGGCAGTATCAATCACTGCAAGAAAGAAATGAATGGTTAGCCAATCGTGTCGGAGCTGTATATTGAATGTTCAACGATATGCAAAAGATGTGTATCTCCAAACTTACAAATACTTCCACTCGTGGCATCTTCACTAGAGCCGGATTCGAGAACTAAATGGCCCCCATTGGCGTGAAGTGACTTGCCGGCCTTGAGTTCTATCGAGCCACCGTCCCCGTTGTAACCAAAGCCTTCGCCAACGCCAGCATTGAGAAACATGTGGCCACCAGAACCTCCCGATTTGTGCTCTCCGTCTGTCTTGCCTGAACCAGATGATATGACTACAGATCCGCCGCTGTGTGCCTGTGTTGATGACAAAAGAGTGATGAGTGGGTGAGTTACGAGTTGACGGGTGTGATGTTGAAACTAGAACAAACGTCCCAGCAACTCACTGTTCCAAAAGTATCTCCGGCAGTCATTGAGATTGATCCTCCGTTAAAATCACCTTTGCTGCTGCCAATGCCAAGTTTGAAGGAACCTAATGTAGATAGAATGGGCCATAAGGTCAGCAAAATCGTGAGATTAGATTGTTGAATTCAGAGAGAGACACTTGCCTGATTCACCACTTCCAGTAGAGCCAATAGTCAATAGCATTGAGCCAGTATTTCCACGCGGCGTGTCGCCAGTGGCAAAAACAATTCCGCCCGTTTGAGCAAAACGACTGCTGCCTCCACTGTTTGCCGTAACAATAGAGAAGGATCCAGACTCGCCCCGCTCGCTGTAACCAGTCTCCAATGAAATGCTTCCTCCCTGTCCAGAGCCTGCTGTCACGTCTCCACTCTTGATGCTTACAGAGCCGGTGTTGTTGGCAGTGCTGTTTCCAGTCGCGATGGTGAGTGAGCCTGTCGGATCGAGATGTGATGAGCCTGTAATTAATGACAAGGAGCCAGAACGACCACTACGAGACCCCGACTCGCCATCGGCAGTGTGGACACGAATGTTTCCAGAAGAGCCGTGCTTGCTTTTGCCGGATGATATATCCAGTGAACCACCGTATCCTTCGTTTGCTGCACCTCCAGAAAGAGTAACGGACCCGCCATTGTCAATCGTATCAGATCCTTTCCCTTCTCCTGCAGTAAAAATCAAGTCACCACCTGGAATAGTGAATGGTTGAGGTGTTAGTTCATTGGTATTGGGTTACCGTTATAAACTGTGCGTGCAGCTCACCATCGCCTCCGTCTGTAAGCTGATCAGAACTGCCCTCGCCAGCGGTGATCCTCACAGTTCCTCCCTTCATCGACGAGCTTGTAGTCAAACCAGCGGCTATACTTACGTCACCTATGATATGATCAATTCAGTTGAATGAGATGGATGATTATGCTGCAGGATCACGTATTGTGTTCATATGAGCAGCTTGAAACTCACCTCCATTGCGATATCCAGTTTCGCCAACGTGAAGTGTGACGCCTCCGGCCGAATGATCAGAAAAGCCAGTTTGGAGTGAAATTGCTCCACTTGGGCCCTGCTTGCCCTTGCCAGTTGAAAGCGATATGCTGCCGCTTAAATGATTAGATGAGGCAGATGAGAGCGACAGGCTGCCACTCGATCCTTGCTCACTTTGGCCAGTCTCGAAGTTGACCGAGCCCCCATTACCCATCACGGCTGCAGCGAGAATAACAAGTTCGAGTAAATATGAGCAGTGTGATATTGAAGAAATCAATGCTTTCTAAGAATGCAGTGGTATAACTCACATCCTCCTCCCTTGATTGAGACACTGCCACCCTCATCAACCCAAGACAGCCCGTGCGCATAGCCTCCAGCTATAACTAGATTGCCGCCGTCACCGCCATCGCCTCTGTCTGCATCACTTAATCCATCACCCGCAGATATTGATACGGAGCCTCCTCTTTGCATCTTGCCATGGCTGCTGCCAGCTTTCATATCAATATGTCCTCCCTCACTCGTTGCACTATCCTTGACTTTGATTGAGATGAAACCACTACGACCAACAGACGACGAACCGTCCATGCCTCCAGCCTCAATCAATACAGCACCAGATGGAATGGAATTGTCGTAAGAGGAACCGGAAGCAATAGTCACATCTCCACTAGATGTATGTCCTCCAATACTTCCATCCGAAGATGTGATTGAAAGTGAGCCAGAGTTTGATAGATCCGAAGAGCCTGACTTGATGATCAAGTCTCCTCCAATATTATGACTCGAAGAGCCGCCCACTAACTCAACTGCGCCACCTTTGTTCATGACAGAGTCGCCACCTTTGATTGACACAGTTCCACCGTGGAATGATTCGTTAGCTTCCTCTGAAGTTCCACTACCAGCTTGAATCATCACTGCGCCGCCAATAGAACCCGAGCCGGCCGTCAATGAAACTTCTCCTCCTGCAGACGAGTCGTCGGAGGTGGATCCTGATCTGATCATCACACTTCCACCATCGTCTTGTGCTGAAGAGCCAATCTCCAACGCAAGCGAACCAGCAGCTTGCGCCTCGCTGCTTCCAGTTGTAAAGTGAATGGAGCCCGTATCTTTGCTCGATGAATGTCCCGTAGAGATGTTGACGGAGCCAGAGCTTGATGAGCTGACATCGGGGCTTTGAAGCACAACATTACCGGATACCAAAGAGTCACTAGATCCAGAAACAATAAAGATGGTGCCGCCAATGTTTTGGTTTGAAGACCCGGCAGACAAGTAAATGTTGCCTCCTGTCGCATCTACTGACGATCCGACTTGAAGGCTTACATCTCCGGCTGTCTCTTCCGCGTCGCCCGATTGAAGTTCCAGTGATCCCGAGCTTCCGTTTGATGCCGATCCGCTCTTGATTAGAATGTTTCCAGAAGAACTAGACCCGCTTGATGCCAGTGCAAGGTTTCCAGATTCGGCTTGCTCACTTGCTCCCGAAGCAATTGAAATGGAGCCGCCAGCTCCAGACACACCATCACCTGAGCAAAGTGACATGCTGCCACCGACATCTTGAGTACTTTTACCTGACGAGTTTCCAGCGGTAATCGTAATTGACCCACCAATAATGGAATCGCCATCGGCAACCGGACCAGGTGCAACACTCGCAGAGCCAGCAGTGAGAGAGATGCTGCCACCGGATGAAGAATAATCTCCCGTTGAAGATCCGGCAGTCAGAGAGATTTCACCTCCATCCGAACTCGAAGAACCTGTGAGCAATCGGATGCTGCCCGGTCTTGATCCATCGGCAGCACTTGAGGTTGAGATGCTAACGCCACCGCTGCTGCCAATACTTGAGGAGCCAGTGAGCATGATCAGATCTCCGCTACTGCCAAACCTTGAAGGACTCGTCGAGATAGATACTTGATTTCCCTCGCCGCTCCCTTTTGAACACAAAATGTGCGTAATTGGTGGTGGCATTAAAAGGAGATGAATAAGCGGGTTGGTGACCAGACAATATTATATCCAAAGTGCAGAAAGGTGGACTTACGAAGTGATAGGGCACCTCCTGCACCCGAAGAATTGCCGTCTCCAGCAAACACATTTACATCTCCGCCTTGACCCAGCTTGGAGTTGCCACCAAGCAGTTGAACTATTCCTGGAGTAGTGTCGTAGGAGTTGCCTGATGCAATAACTAGCGTCCCGGAAGAAGCCCTAGCTGCATCAGCAGATCCGGAAGCAAGCCTAACATTTCCGCTCGTGGCATCAGAGGAAGCAGCCGAAGACGAAATCAACACTTCACCGCTATCTGCGCCACCAGATCCCGAAACTAATGTTAAATCTCCACCATGCATTGGCGAGAGTCCAGCGGCAATGTGGATAGAACCTCCCTTCGAACCAGTGCCTTCACCCTTGGACTCTCCTCCGCTTATAAACACTGATCCGCCAGCACCAGGAAGGCCTCCAAATGCAACAGCTAAAATATAGTAAAGTTTAGTGGAAGTCAGCATACCAATTGAGAATGTAAACGAGGTGGGTGACAATCGTCTCACCGCCCGATCCATCACCAGCAGTGATCGTAATATCTCCACCTTGGCCTCCCGTGTTACTAGTTCCATCTCCAGCGGAGAGGATCAGTCCAGGAGCTTGGATGTTATTGATGCTCGTATCTGCTGCAGAGATGGACACGGGACCTCCAGAATGAACTTCAAATATCCCACCATCAAGGAGAAGGCTGTGGAATCCTTCATCATTGCAGTCATCTGTATTGGAGATAAAGTGTGAGTCATGAACGATGGCTAAGGAAATGGTAGAGCTACAAAACCGCACCTTTATTGCAGGGTCCAAGCACGTGCATACTGCCACCTTGGGTGTCCTTATTCCCCTCGACAATGAGATTCCCATTGACTCTGGTTCGTTCTGTAAACGGACTTGGACACAAGCCTCCAGTGTCAACTTTGCCTTGACAATGAACGAAGCTCGTCTCTCCAACGTGCATACATTCATTGAGGGATTGACACCACGAGCAACCATGATACTGCACACACGTCGAGCAGGCCTTGTTCATTGCACATTGGGGTAGCTCAGGGCAGGTGGCAGGTTCTGTTGTCCATGATTCACAGAAATCGTCAATAGATCCAGATTCGTCCACATTCACACAGGTGAGATTACTGGAACAGAATGCACAGCCTGGAGTCTCGACACAGGTGCCGCAGCGGCTAGCAGCGTCCCTAGACAGAGAGAGATCAAAATGGAGAGGGATTAGATTAGATCAGATATCAGATTACACGAAGAATAATTCTAGCAGTGTGTCGAAGTCTTCTATCGATGCAAGCAGAATATCTGCTACAATGCTAACCAAAAAAGTTTTGATTGAAACCAACAGGCCAGATCAAAGCAGGATGCCCGAATGCTAGAACCTGCAACAGAGTCGTCTCTCGCTCAATTCCATTCCAATTATCATCATCCGCAAAAAAAAATCGCCCATCGGCGTCAGTGAAATCTACATTTGCATCGAAAGGCAAAAACGAAATAAATCCAATATAGAAGCCAAATCAGCAGGAGCAACGCTCGAATAAAGGGCAGACTGCATAGCATTCTGCAGAGAATATTTTCCATCAGCCCTTTTCTTATTTTTCTACAAATCACCTCAATATACAGCACACTAACAAACGAAACGAGGCAATGAATGAGCTCCTTCGTAAACCTCGGGATCTGGATGAATACTCAACACACTCAATCAGCAGCAGTCATTGATCGGCTTCTCCCTAATAAACACAATTCGAAAATGCAGTGGCCACACGCTGCTCGGAGGCAGGCAACAAAATATCTCCCCCAACAAAAACGAACCAACAACTCACCAATAGCTGTCACTTCCTCCATTCGAATCCTCACACTTGGCAATGTTGACGTAGTTCCTCATGAATCCGTCACCGCCCGGATCGGGCGCCTCGATGGAGGGGACGGCCACGGCAGCCAAAACAGCTAGCTTTGCAGCTCGTAGGAGACCCATCGTTTTCGAGCTTGGAAAGATGATGATGACACGAAAATCCGGCGTGGATTTTGTTGGTTGGCTTTGTTTGTTGCTGCTGTGAGTTGGTTAATATCCGTAGACTGTTGAAGAAACAGCAATCGAATATCGAAGACCTCTCGAAGATCTGAAGAGCTTGAGAGCGAGGAGAGCGGAAGCGGAGATACGAAGAGCTGAGGGCGGAGGGGAAAGCAGTGGGCGTTGGATATTTACCTTTAATGATGAATATCAATTATGAAAGATACCATATTTTGGCGCGCCCTGTCAGCTTTAGGTCTTAGGCCTTAGCTTTATATTGATGGCACTGGTTAATCACCAGAGGACACCTCTCTAGAGCTCTTAAGAGGCTAGCACAGAACATCCTGTATTTAATGTCATCACTCTGTGATTTATTAATATTGGAATTAGATACAATTCAATTCGGAGTTTGTTGGTGTTCTGCATGGTGCTACTCTTGATATCCTGCATTGGCACTTAAAAGTATTTTCACACATAACACCACACAGCCGCTTGCACATGTAACGTGTGACAGTTGGCAGTTGGCATTGGCAGCACTAATTGGAATTGAAGTATCATCTGATAGTACTGCCGTCGTGACTTCACTGAGATCCCACCCAATGATTGCATCGCTCAGTTGCTATTATCACTAGGACATCCCATTTTAGAACAATATACCCCATAGGATTCCCTATAGGTATTGAGGGAATGACAATGGTGTATCAAATCTACAAAACGTGTATGTGCACTACAGAAAACCTGTGTATGACGCTGGTCACATATGTCAGCATACCAAGGTTTTCATCCAACCATTCACTGTCCATCATTCTTCAGAAAGATCTAATCCCCGTTAATACAGCAACTTTGCTAGACAGTATTCTGACACACCCATTGGTCTGGTGCTGTATTTCCCAAAAATGGCCAGTAATGCCAATACACCCGC
>JALLPI010001042.1:0-14001 GCA_036939935.1 Cyclotella atomus
TGCACTACACTTCACTTTTTCACCATACCACAGAGAACGGAACGGTGTGTCCGCTTGAGTGCGCAGCACTTACTACTTACTAGTCAAAAGCTGGCTGTGTCTGGGGTAGACACGGCCACATCCACAACTTGCAAGAGACAGACATGGCCAATTCCTGGTTTTGTTTTGATCCTGTTGCCTGTTGCCAAAATCCTCCTTACTCAACTCTTGTTATAAGTTGTAAGTCAATCACTACATCCGTTGATGGCTCAGTTGCAAATTCCGGTTGGAATTCAGTTCCGACCAGAACTGCCAGAAACTCTGACGAAAACAACTGGACTCTCGCTCCGACTCCAAGGGAACTCCATTTTTTCTAGAGTAGTATAATGTTCGATCATTTTACTTAAGCCCCCACTTCTTCCTGCCACAAAATCAAGACTCTGATTGTCCATATTCTGGAGTTTTTTACCTTATGGAACCATTCCAACTCCAATTAGTGTGGTATTCCTGGTTCCTGACATTTCAGTCCACATCCCAAATCCGGAATTTGCAACTTAGGTCCACAGAGACATATCAATACAGCCTTCAAATCAGCTACCCACCTGTGCAGTAATTAGAGGTGGGTATCTGGCCAGGCTTCGTCTCACCTCGCGATTATTCCTCAACTTCAAACATCAACAGACAGACGACTCTCACGCGTGGGCCCATGGTGGGCCGTGATGGGCTCGCCTCTCAAACCACGTACTTTCTTACTTGTGCGAAACGTCAGCGGGGAACTTTGCAGCTATACTGTAAAATGATATCTGAAGTTAAGAAACAAATTGGTATTTCTTTTTATAATACACAAATTATATATAAATTTAATAGTGATTTTGCGTAGCGCTAATATCTTCTGTCTTCTGCCCATGACGCCCACCTCTATCTCCAACGCCATCCCTCATTGTATTCATCTACAACTCTCTCAACACACACTCGAACCATGAAGATTGTATCAGCCTTGGCCCTCCTCCCCGCCGTTACTGCCTTTGTGCCCTCTACGGCTCCCAAGTTCGGGTGAGTTTTGTGTGCCTGTTTGTAGAGGCTGTGTTGAAGTGTCTGCCCTGTAGACGTCGGATGAGTTTGACATTAAGTGGCACGAGAGCGCCACTGATCGACGATGGTATTAGCTCGCTGAATCTGCTCGAGGGAAATAAAACAAATGATAAAGGGAAGGTAGATATACATGAAGCTCTATGCATGGTCAATGCACTAATGCACAGACGTGAGCTGGCGGTGCAGTGAACAAGGACAACATCTAAATGAATATTGTTCTCCCATTTTCATACAACCGACGACCACTGTGGACACAATCATCGAGATGATAGGATAGAGAGACTGCTACTTTTATGGTTTCGTGTAGAAAAACGCGGTACTTCTGATGTATTCATGCCCATGAATTGCTCAATAATTCATTTAGAGTCTTTGTCATCTCATCTCCTTCTTTCTGTTGCAATGCACTAAATAATTGCAGCACCAAATTGAACCTCAAGCAAGACTTCCTTGAGGCCTCTCCTTACTACGATCAATCCGCAGTTGTCACCAACACCTACAAAAACAAGGCCCCCTTCACCGGAAAAGTTGTCTCCACCAAGCGCATCGTCGGTCCTAAGGCCACCGGAGAGACCTGCCACATCATCATCGATCACAATGGTGACTTCCCCTACTGGGAGGGTCAATCATGGGGAGTCATCCCCCCAGGCACTCGCGAGAAGGACGGCAAGCCCCACGCTGTTCGTCTGTACTCCATCGCCTCCTCTCGTTACGGTGATGATATGACCGGAAAGACCGGAAGTCTCTGCGTCCGTCGTGCCACCTACTGGTGCCCTGAACTCAAGGCCGACGATCCGGCCAAGAAGGGAATCTGCTCCAACTTCCTCTGCGACACCCAGCCCGGTGACGAAGTTGCCATGACCGGACCCGCTGGTAAAGTTATGCTTATGCCCGAGGAGGACCCCAACACTGATTACATCATGGTTGCCACCGGAACCGGTATCGCTCCCTTCCGTGGATTCGTCCGCCGTCTCTTCTTCGAGGACACCCCCGCCGCCAATGCCTACAAGGGTGAGGCTTGGTTGTTCCTCGGAGTTGCCAACTCGGATGCTCTTTTGTATGATGATGAATTCCAAGATGCCAAGGCTCGTTTCCCCAAAAATTTCCGACTTGACTACGCCTTGTCTCGTGAGCAAGAAAACAAAAAGGGAGGAAAGATGTACATCCAGGACAAGGTTGAGGAGTATGCCGATGAGGTGTTTAACAAGCTTGATAACGGAGCACACATTTACTTCTGTGGGTTGAAGGGAATGATGCCTGGAATTCAGGATATGTTGGCTGAGGTTTGCAAGTCCAAGGGATTGGATTATGAGGAGTGGATTAAGGGCTTGAAGGCCAAGAAGCAGTGGCACGTTGAGGTTTATTAAGCGTGTTGGTGATGAGAATGGTGGTTTGAGTGCTATTGAGTTTTGTTGCTGCTAAGTGTATGACACGCACAGTCCATGAGTGGCTGTGTTAACTTGTAGTCATGTAACAATGAAACATTTTCAAAACAAAGTATTTACTTCGACTTGATCGTTTGTCTCTAGAGAGTCAATACTTCTGCCAGTTGAATTTACTTCTGAGATGACGTGCAGTTTTATCCAAGAGATAGATGGTACAGAGGGCGAGGTACTAACTTAACCTCCGTTTCGTCTTATCTACAAACTTGAACTTGATGCACCAAAGCACGGCTTTGCTGCTGTTATACGGCCGCAAAACTGCCTAAAGTACTAGGCAAGCCTGGTGTTATTGCAATCACAGAGTGTAGCCGCTCTCCTGCAATATCGGCCGGGTCAGTGATAGAAATACACACAGCCAGCAAGTCAACAACTTTATAGATCAAACGCAACGGGAGGAACCGCCGGCGAAGGCCATCATTGCCATGGTTATTTCCCTTTTTTAATCTCGCATTTACCTATAGGGTTATCATTTTGTGGTTTGAAAATTCAAATCATGCGTTGGAACTGGTACCCTACGCCATACCAACGACAGGCGCGTGAACGCCAAGGTAGCCTCGGCCACCAACACCCCGACCATGAGATCCGCTGGTTTACCCCTCCTCACCCGTACATTATCCAACCAAAGAAGAGGCACAACTACCGAAACAATCTCCCGAAATACTTGTTAATACCCCTCGGAACTAGGTGGCAGGAGCCAACAACAAGCCAAGAAGCCCTAGAAGATGGGCTCTCCCACAACCCATCATCGATGTATCTCCCCCAAAGAGAAGTGACATTTGTGTAGTCTCTCTTTTAAGCACAAACTCTCGAGAAGAGCAGGCAAGTGCACCCTCCAATCACCCTTCCGACCTCCACAACGCTAGCAGCTTATCACACGAGCTGAACTCAGCATTAAGCACCAACCTCATAGAAACAAGTGGAGGTGCAACCAAAGCCCTCTCAGTCGATGCCAGAACGTTTCAACCTCGTCCAAAATTGAATGTAAATGCACCAGTATTTGATCCATTTGGCAACATTGTCAACCGTGATAGCCCTCAATCTACCCACGAGCTCCATAAGTGGAAAGATATACTCATCAACGATGGCATACTGATTGACAACGAACCAAAAATACCTCATGAAGCAATCGGTTTAACTGTTGATACTTCTGCAGGCTGGTCTGCAGAAGAAAAAATCAATCCATCAAAGTACATACCCACAACACCATACCATTTCTGCCCCAAGTCTCCATACAATCAGATGGAACTTAATGTGTCACCAGCGTCTGACGGCTACAGTCAAGCCATCTTGGTCCGTTGAAGAAGATGTACACATCGACGCACAAAACCTTCATCATGCACAATACTCCCCAACAACCCCCGAGCCATATTTCCCAACACCAACTAGCCTTGCTGATGACAGAAGTTGGTGTAACTATTGGGAATACTATTCTCCACCAACAACTCATTCCAATACCGAAAGCCAATACGATTTTCCAACTCCAGGCAGTATGATAGCTCGCAGCAATTTTTTAGCTATGAGGATGATCATACACAACAAGTCTCAGACAAGGATCTATTATCAGCTCATCCTAGTATAGATCCAGCTCCGCCTGCAGCTGATACTGAATGTATCATTGGGCGCGATGACCCCATGGATAAGTCATCTATGGAATATAGAAATATTTTTAGTCAGAACGTTAGAGGCTGGCGCATCAGACGCAAAAAAGAATCAATCATTGAAACGATGATAAAACATAATCTGAGCGTAGCATGTATTCAAGAGACCTGGGAAGCAGACGACTATGTTGTAAGTGTTAGAGGGCATCTAATACTTCACCATAACATATCTTCAGACTACTGGGCTAGAAACAAAAAACAAGGTGGCATTCGGAAAGGAGTCGTCATTATTTTATCTCCCGAATTTGCGCAAGCCTACATAAGAGCAGGAAGCCCACCACCAATTACTACAAATAATGAATCATCATTCACCGGCAGATTCATTGGAATAACCCTCGACTTCCCTACTACCAACCACAAAGGCAAATCCGTGAAAAACAAAAGAACCAAACTTTTCATTGCATCAATCTATCACCCATGGTAGCCTGACCTATATGACTCATTCAACAGCCTCACATCAAGCCTACTATCCGAAGCCCCTAACAACGCCATCAAAATCATTGGACATGACCTTAATGCATCAGTTGGAATTAGATCCCCTTCTGATCTCGAATCCCGCAACAACATAGTTGGACCCTTCGGACTTGACAACAGGAATGAAAAAGGAGAAGCTGCATTAGATTTCTTACAACAGCATGGTCTACGAGTGACATCAACGTTCTTCGAACACAACAACTATACCACTCACTGCTCCAATTTCACTTCCCCTCCCACCATGCTAACACTGGACTCAATATCTGTATCCCTGAATGGAGTAAACAGAGTCAGAGATTGCAAAGTGTGGAACCAAGGCATAGACAGTGACCATTCGGCACTGCTACTGCAACTTAATCTTAATCTTACCTCAATCAAGTACAAATGCTCCGACTCCCTAGCACTAGGCTCAATCGACTGGCACTCCATCAAAAACAACCAAGAACTCAACTCCCACTTCAACTCCACACTCAAAGAACTACTATCAGCCCCCACTATCCTCACATATACTGATTTCAACAAAGCCATCCTACAAGCTGGCTCAAACACCGCTACCAACACTGATCATGTGAACCAAGGATGGTTTGTTAATGATAGAATGGAAATGCAACCATTGATCGAAAACAAAGCTGAACTACTCCACCTGTTAAGAAACTGCTCGAACCCAGACAACATCCCTGACCTCAAACTACACTTGAAACTTGCCACCAAAGCAGTCAAGGACTGAACTGAAATTGCCAAGAACCTCTGGGCCAAGAAGCTAGCCAACGAAGTAAATGGCATCAACATCACCCTAAAACAAGCATGGAGAGCAGCTTACGAAATTAGAGATGGAGTAAAAGGACACCATGTCAAGCCAGTAGCAAAAAGGTTCAGAAACACAAATGGCACACTTGCCAATTCCCCCTCCGAGAATGCATCCATAGTAGAAGCCCACTTTAACAGAGTACTCAATACCCAACGCCCAGTAGCAGACAATGCAGTTGCATTAATCCGTCAGAGAGAAACAATACCCGAACTAGGCTTACCACCAACCTGGACTGAATTCAAAAGAGCAGTCTTCAAGCTCAAGAATGATAAACAACCTGGATCAAATGTAGTCTTAGCAAATGCTTTCAAGTGTTTGGACAACCACAATCTCACCATATTGTACAACTTCATCCTCGGCTTTTGGAATGGTGACAAAGACTACGGCGAATGGCATGAAGGCCTTGGAGCTCTAGTACCCAAAAAAGGTGACCTACATGAACTGAATCAATGGAGACTCATCAATTTGATGGACATGGGTTCCAAAGTACTAAGCTGCATCCCTACAGAACGAGCCTACCAACTTCTTCATTCTTGAGCTACACGGAGTAAAGACACAGTTTGGAGCAACACCGTTAGTAGGCTGTCAAGAAGGAAACTTCACACTCAAAACTTTACTTCACCTTAGAAGACAGCATAACCTCCCCTCCTTTGTAGCATTCATTGACCTAGTAAAGGCCTATGATACTGCCAACCATTGCCTCCTCATCGAACTCCTCGCTAAATATGGCGCCCCACCCGAATTCTGCAGCATCATCAAAAGATTATACTCAGGCTTAACAGTTGTGATCAACCTTGACGGCAAGAAAATCACAATCCCACAATCCAGCGGCGTCAGGCAAGGAGATAATCTATCACCAGTACTATTCCTATTTGTGATGTCAGCAGTAGTCAAATCACTAAACGAAGAGATAGAAAACACTAACATTGAGAAAGTAGTCTGCCACAAAGTTGAAGAAGACAACATCACAAATGGCATACTCATCGGGCAAACTCCAAGTAAATTCAGCTCTGGAACCACCTTCAACATCCTCGAAATCTTGTACATCGATGATGGCGCCTTCATCTTCAATTCACGCCGAGATCTAATCCAAGGCCTCAACATTATCATCAAACAATTCGCAAAGTTTGGCTTGTTAGTACACGTCTGACATGGTGATAGTAAAAGCAAGACAGAATGCATGTACGTTCGAGAACCAAACCAATTCCCAGCTCCCAAAGCCATTGAACCACAAGAAGCCCATCCACTCCTAGCCGAAACTGCCCACCAAGACATCCCTCTCCAACTGACCGCCACGCCCCAAGGCGAGCTTTCCGAAGCCATCACTACATTCCACCCAACCAAGTCAAAACCACAAACTCCCAAGCATGAATAAAGCAAAGCTAAGAAAACGAGAATGGACGCCGCCTACAACAATTGCCCTGAAACAGCAAGAATCAGTTTAGATTGTGGTGGTTTTGTTGACTTTACCAAAGAATTTACTTACCTCGGATCGATTGCCGCCTACAGCCTTGACGACGAACCAGACATTCTCCGCCGCATCTCAAAAGCTTCACAAAGCATGGGAATGCTGTGCAACTTTTGGGACAACGACTTTATAGATCTCAAATCTAAAATGTCATTCTTCTTGGCCATCCCTGTCAACTTACTCCTGTGGGGATGCGAATCTTGGGCCTTGAAAGAAGAATATTTCAATAAACTGGATGCCTTCCTTCACCGCTCCATCCGGAGAATCCTCAAAATCAACATGACTTAAGTTAGAGAAGAACACATCACCAACGAAAGAATCTGTAAAATGTTTTTCAACATACCTGATGTCCGAAACCTCATCGCTGCCAGACAACTCAACTTCCTTGGCAAAACAATACGTCACCCAAGCCCTGACCACATCCCAAAGCTACTCATCTCCGCGTGGATCAACAACCAAAGACCTCCAGGATGTACAATCACAACAAACAAGCATTCAATAGTTAAAGCTCTGAACTTACTCTACTCTGCAAAATCAGAGACAGACCCATTCGAAGGTGCAGCCAACAGAATGGACAGAAAAGGAAGGTTTGGCCTTTGGTTAGAAGATGCCTGGGATGAAAAACGATGGGAATGGCTCATTTTGAATCAACTCAGGAAGCCTCACCTTAAGTTTAATGAGCCTGAGTCAAGTCCTTCTGGTTCTAATCAAAATGAATCACACACAAACAATAACCAAGCCCCGCCATCACCAAGACCTTCAAGCAACAGCTGCCCTCCCCCAAGCCCAAACAACAACACCTTCCACGAGAACCTTGTTGGCAGCAACCTCCGAGCCTCTCTCGAATGTCTTGGCCTACCACCTAATGCAACCCAAAGAGAAGCAACAGTCAAGTTTAGAATTTATGTCGTGTGTTCCATCCAGACAAACACAACTCAACACACACTGGGCTTACCGACTCCCAAGCCAAAGCCAAGTTCCAACTCTTCAACAACGCCTACGAATTCATCAAGGACAGACTTGGAGCTTAAAAATGCCCCCCCCCCCCACCTCCTCCCACTGTCCTCCTCAATCAACAATCTCCCCAACCCCAAACATCCCAGGCCCCTCTTCTCCATAAAAAGCATCCTCCGTCATCCACTTCCCCGTCTTCTTACCATAGTCCTTAACTCCTTCTCCCTTCCCATGAGCCCCATAATCATCAAAGGCATTTGATGAGGAGGCAAAGGACGATAGCAAGAAACCACACTTGCAAGGTAATTCCAATACCCCAAGCTAACAAACACCAAAGCCACCCGAGCAGCCGAAGGCACCGTTGCAGTCATGACATCATCAACATATACATGCTTCACCTCTTCGTACACCCCCTTCTGAAACAAGCCCCCCCTTTTGAACCAAGGCTCAACCTTCACACCATCCCCCACACCAGGCACCCAGCTCACCACTCCCTCCCCTCCAACAACATCACAAGAACCAACATAAGCCAAATAACGATGCCCCTCCGAGAACACCCCCTTTTTAGCAAGCTCCAAAATCCCAACATAGTTTACAGCCGCATCCATCAAATCAAACCCTTATGACAAGGCTCCACCAACTTGCAAACCTCAGGCCGAACACAAACATTCACTTCACGAAACACTTCACGTGCAATGGCCGACCAATACCCGTAACAAGCAAAAGCAGGAGTATCCAACATAATCTCACCCATCCTCCTAGGAGTAGGGGGTCCGGCCCAAAAAGTGCTGAATTTTCAAATGGGATGTATTGGCATAAAAAGTTACTAGGATTGTTGCAATTACTCACCTGATGGTGATGCTGAAGTTTGGTTGAAAAAAATCGACCCCTTCATGCCTTACTAGCAGTACAAAGATGTGATGGTTTTTGGAACTCGTGACTTACTATATCTACTTGTTGTTACGTATGTACGTAGTGAGTTGCATGCTCGCTTCATACTACCACCCACACCTCCTCCACCACTGGCAAAGATGCCATGAATCGTTGTCAGATATTGTCAACGAGTTGCTGGGCTATGATCAAGTCGCTGCCAGAGGCTGGGACTGGCGTATCTGCTGGGTGGCATGACATCAGCCTTATAGGCAGCTGGGTACCCTCGATTCGATCTCTTCAATGGATCTCGAGGCTGGTACCAATCCGACCCCTGCCAGCCAGCTCCGTTGTCCGCGGATGTATGTTGCAGATGCAGCTCAAGTCACTGCAGCAGATCCTCCACCACATGACTTGCTTGCTGGATATGGTATCGTTGCCAACACGGTGTCACCGATCAACAATCAACGAGCAGAGCTTGACAGTTTTAACAAATGAAAAAGGATTCGAGATGATCACAATTTACCATATCCATTAGTGCACTTTCAAATTTGATGTGGTGTGATGATCTATTGAGCACTGCGATGGGTGATGGTGATGGGTGTGACAAAACCAATCGCCATCCGAGTTCCATCGCCATTAACAAGGAAGGCAAGTATATATACATTTTCCATCGACGGCAGCAAACTTCAAACTTTGAAGTATGTCGTATTCAAGATGCGATTAAGATTACTAAGAACACATAACAATTAGCCATGTATCATGGGTGAGGGGCTGATGTCTGATGTGTATTGATCCATCATCCATCCAATCGTCCAACCTCCAAACTGCCATCAGACCAAACACCGATATGACACATGAACAATAGTTATCAATAAACTAATATACATTGCTGATCATTGTTTATTTCTGATTATTTGAACTTGCTGTTTTCCATTCATTTTGTTTCTCATCTCATGGATTGTTACATCTGTTCCTGTTCATTGTACTTCTTTTATGCAGACGGCATTGCTAACTCTTGTGTTCCATATCCACGCTGATGCTTTGTTGCGTTGGTGCCGCCTCCATTCAAGCTCACTGAACCGATTGTTGTGCTGCCATCGCCTAAGCTCGACACCAATTGCTCATCCATCAACTCCAGACGAGGACAAGTTGCTAAGTTCTGGAAGTTCTGGATTGATTGTTGCGTGTTCATAACTGAGGAGTTAGGAGATTTTGGATTCACTGAATTGGGATTGAAGATCATTTCTGGTGACTTTGAGGCTCCGGAGGATATGCAAGAGTCTACAGCACGGCTTCTGGCCGCAATCGGCAAAGTTGGTAGTGAGCACATGGATGATGGAGTCAATGTCGAAATGAGCGCTGCAAATTACTCTGGCACATGGGGCAGGGCAACAGAAAGAACTTCTTCGTCACTATCAAGTATACACTTTGGCCACCACATTGCACTTTCCAAGTCGAAGTTTCTCTCACGAAGTATGGCCATGAAACTGAACCTACATGCCAAATGGGGCTCTCCGCCTGAACGATGGCTTAACGTTCTGATGGTTATGCTCGAGAAGAAGCTGGGAGTTGCTCTCATACCAAAGCTTCGCGCTATTCTTCTTAAAGAAGCTGATGGCAATATGCTAGATGGACACGTGTTTGGAGGTTGTGCACTCACTCATGCCCGGGAAATAGGATTTATTCCGGAGGAACAGTTAGCCGAGAAACAACGGACTGCGGAAGATGGGGTGTGGGCAAAAGTACTCAAGGCTGATTATGCCCGTTTGAGGCGAGAGGCTCTTGCAATACTGGCTGCTGATGCCGCCAATTGCTACGACATGGTTAATCATATCATTCTTGCACTCCTGCTTCGAGCCATTGGTATCCCCTTCGGGGCTATTATCTGCATGCTTTTTACAATCATGAACATGAAGTACTTCCTTCGTACTGGCTTCGGTATCTCCAAGAAATTCATGGGCAGTGAAATGGCGAGCAAAAGACGCCATGGACTTAATCAAGGCAGCAGAGCTGCTCCGCCTTGCTGGACGATAGTGAGCTCTCTCCTGGTGGCAATTCAGCGCGCCAGAGGACATGTAGCAACGGTGGTCACTCCAATAAGCAAGCTGATTACCATCATTGTTGGATATTTATATGTGGATGACACTGATCTATATGTCATGTCAACGGAGATCCTGTGCAACGACGATCTCTTTCGCACAGCGCAGGCCGCTCTGGACAACTGGGGCTGGCACCTAATCGACACAGGGGGTGGCTGCAAGGCCGCTAAATCCTTTGGGCATCTGCTGAATTATGGCTTTGAAGAGGGACAGTGGTACTGCGAATCACTGGTCGAAGGATACAGTCTAACAGTGCCCACATTGAATGGCCCTGAGGAGATTGAACTCTGCGCCGCTCATGAAGGAAAGGAGACCTTAGGTGTTTTCACTGCTCCTGATGGTAACTCTGCGGATCACTTTGACAAGGTGAAACAAAAGCTGAAGACCTGGATCGCAAGGATTGCCGTTGGCAGATTGCCAGCTAGCTTCAATTGGACGAGCTATATATTCCAACTATGGATGGGGCTCCGGTATGGCATAGGTACTCTGCCAGCTGATAGAGCTGAGACGGATGGATTACTGCAAGAGACAGATAGAGAAATCTTGCCCTATTTGGGTGTTAACAGGAATATTCGCACCGGCTGGCGTACTCTGCACCGCTCATTCCTTGGAATTGGCCTCTTTAACTTCGAAATTGAGATGAACATCCAACGGATTAACCTCTTTCTTCAACACTATGACTCACCCTTCGATATTGGAATCACCTTGCGGGCGACAATGGAGCTTATACAGCTAGAGGTAGGATTACGAGACTGCCCCTTGCTCCATCCTTTCGAGCCGTATGGAAGACTGGTTACTCATTGCTGGGTACGATCCTTTTGGGAGGCATTGGATCACTTTGGTTGCAGGCTTCATGTCGACTATCCGGCGATACAGATCCCTAGAGAGAGAGACGTGCTCCTGCTAGACGTATTCAAACGAAGTGGCTGGAGTATTGACTACTGGGTTTCATGGAACAGGTGCAGAATTGCATGCAAGGCGATCTTTCTATCTTGTATTACAACACCAGATGGGAAGCAGATAGACAGCAGGTTTCTTCACAACGATATACTTCGTGACCCTCCTCTCTCTGCCTACGATTTTGGCAGAGAAGAACCAAGCGATGATGACTGGGCTCTATGGTCTGAATTTTGGCACGAATATACTTACCCAGGTCTGGTTCTGGTTGTCTCTCTAGGTCCCTGGATTTGCTCCTCCCATCGTCCTAATGAGTGGTACTATCAACAAGAAGCTGATTCTCTCTTCCGTAGGGTTGCAGGAGGTGGCTTCTACTATGGTAGATCAAGCTCCAGTGGAAGATCTCGATCACAACAGCGATTCCATTTGTTAGGTCCCTCCCCTTCTATTCCAAATCTGGAAACATATCTACCAGTAGGTGTGGAGCGGTTAGGCCAAGATGAAGTTCTTCTGGGCTCGGTGGGGCCAAAACGGTACGATCCTCCACCAATTCAGCACGACCTATTCTCCTTGCTACGATCCTGGGGCGGTGAATGGATGTGGGAGAGCATAGAGGTGGTAGGTTCCTTAGAGGCGGTGGTGGCAGCTTACAAGAATGGCACTGCTCTGTGGTGTACCGATGGCTCATATGATAGAGTGGTGATGCCTGACGTGTCCAGCGCTGGTTGGACGGTATTTGACCCCAAAACCACAAGCCACATTAAAGGCTGCTTTTTCGAAGTCTCTGGTGAAGCCTCAGCTGGCTCGTATCGTGGAGAAATGTTGGGATTAACAGCTCTACATCTGGTAGCGTGTGCCTTCAGTGAGCTATATGGCAAACCTGACAAGAGGTGCACCATGATCTGCGACAATGAGAGTGCACTGAACAGGGCAGCGGAGTTCCGCAGACGTATATCCACCTCAGCACATCATGGCGATCTTCTCAGGCTCCTACGTAATGTGAAACCGCTGCTCCCCAAATTTTTCAGGTATAAACATGTCTACGGCCACGCAGACAAGACAAAGAAGTGGAAAGACCTCACGTTGGAGGAACAACTAAATGTTTTCTGTGATCATCTAGCAAAGTCTGCTCGCTGGAGATCGATCTTTGCTGAGAGAGATATTAGCACACAGACTCTCCCACGGGAGAGGGCTGCTCTCTTTCTTCACCAAGTCAAGCAGACCAGCGACATAAGTGAGGCTGTACGGTTTCATCTGGCCCGCACACAAGCTCGTGATTTCTATGTCAATGAGTTGAAGTGGTCAAGCGAGCAATTTGAAGAAGTAGATTGGGACTCTCTCCACGCCGCGTTGCACAAGAAGAAGAATATGTACACTCTCTGGCTGGCTAAGCAGGCTTCATCGTTTTGCGGCTCTCGTCTACAAGTGTCCAGGATGACGGGTGCCGACGACAGGTGTCCTAATTGCCTGCTGCCTGAGGAGAGATCTACACATCTTAATCTGTGTCGAGACAGTCTCCGAACACGACAGTTTATTGAGTCTGTTGAGGAGCTTCGAAAATGGATGCAATCAAGTACTACTCATCCAGAACTTCTGTTTTGGATACCAAAATATCTCCTGGCGCGAGGGAGAAGCAGCTTTGAGCAGCTGCCGTCCTTTGCACCAGCCACTGCTGAACTTACTTTCTCCTCTCAGATGAAAGCCATTGCTCTTGGGCAGGACAAAATAGGCTGGACACACTTTCTTGAAGGCAAGGTTACCGGGCACATTCGACCATTGCAACAAATGTTCCTTAAAACTCAGAAGGCCAGGATCAATGGGCAAGATTGGATCAAACAGCTCATAACGCGGCTGATCAAGATCTCGCATACGCAGTGGATTGTTCGCAACATCACCTTGCACGACAGGCAACATGGGCACCTGGCCAATCTCCGCAGAGAGGAACTGGCGGCAGAAATGGAGAGACTGCATGCGTTAGATCCATCGGAGGTGCCAGAGGAGAGCAGGTTTCTCCTAGATTTCGACATTGATGATTTGGCGGAGGGTGACGTAGCCAATCAGGAACACTGGATTTTGGCTATGCGGGCGGCACGGGTAGCGGGAATGCGGGTACGAGGTAGACGGGTTCGATGGGCAAAGCTGCCCAAGAGACGTCGACGTAAGCATGATCCTCCGACGAGAGTCTTTCCCAATCCCACCTTGCAAGACACACTGCGGGATGAAGTGTTTGGTGATCTGGAGGTTCCTATCAGGAAGCGCC
>JALLPI010001043.1:0-12537 GCA_036939935.1 Cyclotella atomus
TCTCCAGAAGAACAAAGCGCAGTTCCACATCAGTCCCGAATGCGCTTGGAGAACAAAAGGCCTCCAAAAGCGCGAGCGCGACCAAAAGCGCGTCAGATAATATTGTCCCTTAGATGAGATATTCAGCTATTGAATGTTAGATCGGTGATGTTGCATAATAATACATTGACTTATAAACGGGGCGCAAAAATGCCCCTTCCGGAAACCTCTGGGATTCGGGAAACCTCAGTTGGCGGCAGACACTCTCTCTCTAGAGGCGAATTTGGACCACGCACAGCACGAGGCTCCCTTTAATCCTAAACCATGGCGCTCACCAGAAGAGAACACGGCAACCAAGCGCTCACATTTCTAGCCACAGCAATATTCCTCGTCTCCTCCTTCAACTTCTTCCTCGGATTGCGCAACGAAGAAAACCGCAGAATCGCCGCCGAAAACGAACAGCTGAAGGCCAAACTACAGCTTCTGGAAAGAGGGCAGCAGCCGCAGCCGAACTCTGAGACGAAACTGTCGGCATATCAGGTCAAGGCCTCCTCCATCAACTCGTTTTGGTGGCCTTCTCTCGACTCCGGTCTGCTGTCCAAGATATCGCACTTTCAGAACCCGCCGGATTGTTCTTCGCCCGACGCCAAATTCTTCGTGTGGAGGAGCCTTCCGAAAAGTCATGATGATACGCGTGGCCTCAGTGCTTTTGGTCACACTGCAACGTGGCATTTAGTGCATGGTGAGCTCTTATTCTGAGTTTTATAGTTCCAGCATCGGGAGAGGATAATATGTCACACCGGACTTATATATATATATTTGTTGAAACGTATCTTGTGCACAGCTTTGACGGATGGAGATCAATTTGACAAGGGACCTCGAGTTTTGCTGCAGGATGAAGAACTGTGGCCAATGGCAAAAGGTGGGTGGTGTATACTTTTTTCTCTCTTAGCATTCTTTGCTTGACCTCCATCATGTTTTGATCTATACTTGGTAGGGTGCCAGCATGGACCAGAGACTCGTGAATGCTACTTTGAACCGCTCTCCAAATGTACAATAGCAAATGCCAATCCAATGGATGATGCCAAAAACACTCAAGTTCTAAAATCACACGGCGATGAATATGACAGATCAATTAGAACGCTTTACTCCGCACAAAGCCCATGGTGGCGCCCGATCAAAGACGTGTATGCATTCACAGGTTTGGCAGGGGGACAGAGAGGCAACTCTGAGCTTGCATTAGTGGCAGCTTTATTCGCGTACTATTTCAATCCGAGGCCGTGGCTTCGTGAGGAGATACATCGGCGGCTGCAAAAATCTATCCCGGCAGATCTTGACCCAGAGAGGACCATTGGGGTGCCCATCAGACGAAGCGACAAATGTCAAGGACACAATATTGAAGGGTCTGCCAAAGGTGAAATGCAATGCCATCCGCTTGAAACATATCGTGAAGGTGTCGAGAGATTCTTACAATTCGACCCAGCAATTGAAAATTTAATAGTGACATCTGAAGATAAAGCGGCATGCACCGAATTCGTCGAAATGATGAAGAAAGAGCACCCTACGCTTCGGATCGTTCTCAACGTTGGTGACGTTCAGCAGGGTACGGGTTCGGGCTCCAAGCTAGAAAGCTATACAGAAGGTGCTACCAATGCAGATGTGGTTGCAAGGTGAGCTGACAATCATTCACGTACCATTGGATCACGCCTTGTAACTAATTTCCAAGTGCACCGTTTGGCAACATTGTATTTAAGTGCATTGACCTCCATGCACATGCACATGCGTGCCAAATACTTTGTTATCACCTCTTCATCAACCTGGACATCCACGGTCACTCTTATGGCACGAGCATATGGCTTTTCTATATCAGATATATTTGTGATAGATTTGAATGACAAAGCAAATCGTCTGGCGGGTCTGGCAAAAACGGGTTGCTATTCGTGAGCCTCTGGGACTAAGCAGTTTACTTATCTTTCAACATTCTTACGAGATCAATCACCATATAACTTTCACCAGGTTGGCTACTCTGTTGTTATAGTTGAAATTGCCTTACCCACTGAACTTTTATTTCACATGAACTCATGCATTAACAACCCTATCAACAATCAACATCAACTGCGCAAATGCTTAGATAATCTCTCTCAACCTGTTCTGTTTTGTTGATTGACCACTCACCCTTAAGCATGACATCATCAAAAGTAATATTGGCCTGTTTTCGAAGAATCAAAAGTGGCTGCACCTCTCGCGTCTTGTAACAGTTAGTACCTT
Organism: Cyclotella atomus; assembly: GCA_036939935.1. Classification (NCBI taxonomy): domain Eukaryota; phylum Bacillariophyta; class Thalassiosirophyceae; order Thalassiosirales; family Thalassiosiraceae; genus Cyclotella; species Cyclotella atomus. Next base: position 2,248 of record JALLPI010001043.1, read on the forward strand.
CCTCTTCAATTCCTCAACAAAGCAACCATGCTATTCATCTCTTGATCTGACGCCCCAACCTATCCGCCACAAACGCCAACAGACATGCATTCGCACGATGCACGTCGTCCACACCCGCTATTCGTTTCATTATATTTGTTGTAATGCATGAATAATGTTTGTTTTTGAAATGGTTGGATTCTGTTGAGCTTCTCCCGCAAAGGAGATGTCACGAAGGAGATGTGATGGAGCTAATGCACTGCAACTCATACTAGAGATATCCATTCGTATTGAATTGATATGCATCATAAGTGCAAGAAACTTAGTATCAACTGGAGGCTTCCTTGACCCAGATTGACGCCTTAACTTGTCGTCAGTGCCGTCCATCGACTATTGGTGGTGAGATGTGTTTGCAAATCATTTTGCATTACCACATGTGTCCGATTGGTTGATTGTTGCTTAGTAGCTTTTATTACTGTGTCACCAGCACAAGTGGACCGATGATTGTATGTAATCACAACTCTCTTTTGCTGTTCCTTCATCTGCTGGCCATTCCGGTGCTCAACTAATTGATTGTTGAGTTATGCCTCTTGATCGTTTTGATTGCTGTGTCACAGTTTGGACCGTGTCTTTTTTGTGAGCGAACTCTCATCAGTTTGTCGTCTACGTGCCGCCTGGTGATCATCTTTCATCCATATCCAAACCACGATGCAAGTCCAAGTGTGAATGCTGATTGTTGTTCAATGTTCAAGTCAAACAGAGCGCACAAATAGGTACAGTAGCAATCGTTTTCAGGTCATCATCGATCACAAGTAGAATCAATACATAGATACAATGCGCATATCAAAAACTTACAACATCTTGTGAATCGTGCTCTCGATCCAGAGCATTTGGTAATGAGAGCCGAGATTGATGTCTGCTTCCTGCTTCAACTATCCTTCGACATCGCTTCCGCTGCAGAATTATTTGCAACAATCACGTCATAGTATGATAGCATCATAACAAATGCGCATGTGGCCTAAATACTGTGCACTAACCTTATTTGATATTATTCTCGTGTGGGCGTGGAGTTTTGTGCATATGGGCTGATGGGAACAGTGTCGACGACGATATCGGAGGATAGAAGTGGCGCAAATCTTCTCTATCCCAGCATTCCAGACGGCTTTTACCTGTCATTTTCATTTTTCAAGTAATAAATCTGTGCATAAAAATATACGCGATTAAAGGTAAATGGCTCATCATCGAGGCAACTACATTCCTCCTTCCTCCTTCGCGTCCCAAAACCATCATGGCACGTCGTATTACCAAGAGAACAAATGGCGCACTTGCCATTTTATTTGTCTTATTCGTTGCACTTCAGGTGTTGACTCTCAAAGTCTGGAAAAGCACTACCATCCCTCCTGATGTTGTTGTCTCTCACTCAAGCAAGGCAAACGACCGAGATGTTATTATATACCTAGCTCAATTCGGACATCATTCTTCCTATGGCAAGCAGCAGGATGGACAGCAGAACATCACCGGTGCCTCCAAACTTGTGAGGAGCTTGAATTATCTCTACAAAAATTATGTCAACAGCTTTCCTTGCGATGTGATTGTGTTTTACGGCCAAGACAATGAGCCGGATGAAGAATTATTTGCCAAGCTACAACAAGGGAGGCCGCGGCTCCAATTTCGCCAGCTTACAGACAAATGGTGGACGCTCCCGCATGGATTACTCCAGCGAGATCAACCCCGTTGGTTCCAACCTGGGTATTCTACGGGATACCGACACATGATCCGGTGGTATGCGTATTTGGTTTGGTTTTATCTCACCGATTTGGGATACACTCACGTGATGCGCATGGATGATGATTCTTACATTCACTCACCCATTAAATACAACTTGTTTGAGTACATGAGGATGAATAACAAGCGATATGCTTTCAGACAACCCTGCACAGATACGATAGGAGAGAGACACCTGAGAGCGGTTGTCATGCCATTTCTCGATAAGAATCCGGGTCTAGTTCCAAAAGACAGGATGGACGACTACCAAACACTCCCAGAATTGGGCTTTTACACCAACTGGTTCATGGCTGACTTGTCTTTCTTTCTTACACCTCCAGTGTCAACACTTTTGCAAATCATTGACGAATCGAAAATAATGTACACACAGAGGGTGGGGGATCTATTGATACAATCGGTCGTGGTTAGACTCTTCTTGCCAGAAAATGAAATCAAGTGGTTCAGAGATTTCTCCTATGAACATCTCACTGTGCACACTTGGCCAGGACTGAAGGGATGTCCGAATTTTGGGGCTTTGTCGTATGGATATGGGTCGGACCCCGTGGAATGGGACAGTGTATCAAAAGCATTTCTATCTCGCTATCCATCTCGTTGCGAATTTTTCGGGAAAATGTCTCCTCAGAATCAAACATGTTTTGGCAATGTCATATGTCAGTGCGAGCTGCTTGATGGTCCCTGTGGCTATTACCTGAAGAAGCTTCTTCCCTAGAAGGTGGAAAGTATTACTAAACATAATACGACTCTTTTACTTGAATGTAGTACGAAACTATCAGTTTTGCAGAAGGCAGAGGAGAATTGAGCTCACAAAAACAAACTAGCTAGGATTTAATGAACGTCATCTCATTGCAACAGCGACCAGTATTACTGACAATCTCTTTCCCATTAGCCATTCTCACTGATTGAGCTGTGGTAGGAATTCCAGCAGCTGCCACCCCGTCATCAATGTGTCTATCATACCATGCTCCGGCATTCTCTTGATAATGTGATATGCCGTAGTACTTCTTCAAATTGTCAACACATTTCTGGACATACTTTTCAGCAATATCTCCATTGAACCTGAGACTAGTTGTGAAATGAAATTCCGTAAGGATCTGATCGATGCGGGAGAGAGCTTTGTCATCGATGTCGGCGAATAATTTCCACTCGCACCCTATCATGTCGGAAAGTAAAATAAGATCAAAAATAATACAAAACGAAGATCTCGAGGGCATGCAGTTTGTGTCTGTTTTACAAATAATGTTGTCTCACCTTCACAGTCGATCTTAAGGGCTGATATAGTTGTATCCGTGTGACCAAGTTCCTCTTGGATTTCAAGCAATGTTTTGTACTGTGCCGAGTCAGTTTTGCCCCAACCAATATGCTCATAGCTATTTTCATCCCTGATACCCGATACTAAGCCATACTGATAGAAAGTCACATTTGGTTTGTAGTCTCGTGGATGATTCTGTGCAGGGTCAAATGCAAATACTTGACAGCCTGCTTCTGCCATGTAGTTGGTGAATGGATCATCCTGAGCAATTCCAAAACTGTAGACCGTGCAATTCCTGGAAGCGATATGGCGCTCGATGGATGTCCAGCATATATTCCACTCGGCCACGACTTTTTTCGTTGCACACGATATCTTCTCGCCAAATGCAGTGCCGTAGTACATTGCTAGTAAACTGGAATGCCAGAGGGGGCGCTGCAAGGAGTTGTTAATGTTGCGGAGGGGAGTATCAGCCCCATTAATGCCACTTATTTTTGATTGCGAAGTAACGTGGCTGCCGAGTGTTGTGCTGGAGTCTTGCCCCTTGAAGAACTGAGCAATGAAGGCACCCCATGCTAATAGCAACAACGTGCAGGATAGGAATACACCTCTGCTTAGAGATGATCGCGCCACCATTGGGGAAATAGGATTACTGTTACTTGTTGGGGTGATGCCAGGGGTGCCTCCCCTCTTTAAGCGGCGGTGTAGCTTCATGATGTGGCTATTATTCGGGATGGAGGGGAGATGGCGCCGCACTTATTTTGATGCCTCTAAGTGAAGCCATTTACCTTTTACGGGGCAGAGTTATTACTTGAAAAATAAAAATTACAGGTAAAGATCGATCAGATCCATTAATCAAAGCAAAAGACAACCACCAAGTCAACCAATCAACAAGCCGTCTTGGTAATCTCTCCAGCACGTCTCTGGTGCGTTAGGAGGAATATTTGCGTCACAAGGCTTTCTGTGGATCCTCCGATGTTATTGCCCATCCGCACAAACTCCACGCCCACACGAGAACAATGCCATACGAGGTTAGTGGAGAGTATTTGGGCCACATGCGCATTTGTTATGATGCTATCATACTATGACATCCAGAGCATGATTCACAGGATGTTGTAAGTTTTTGATATGCGCATTGTATCTATGCATTGATTCTACTTATCATTGATGATGACCTGAAAACGATTGCTACTGTCCTATTTGTGCGCACCGTATGACTTGAACATGAACAACACAAGGCAAGATCAGCATTCACCATCTGACGTATCATTTGCCAGTCTGAACCTGTTTTACAGGAGGAATCATCCATTTGGGTCAACCAAACGATTGATGGCGTTGCCTCCGTAACTGAAGCTGCCAATGCCATCAATATGGTTCACGATGCTGTACTTGGTGGGAAGCAAGCTCTTTCTGTCCATGCTCCTGACACAGCGAGTTTGCTAAAGTATTCGCAAAACATCATAACTTTGGCTAGATATGAATGTATATGGGGCAAACCAACAGCGTACTCCCTGAATACTCCTTAGAGATCAAGCAGTGATGGAGATAGCTGGTTGGAAGCATAGCAAATAGAAGCAGCAATTGCTTCAATGCAAACATATCCAATCTTATATCCGGCCAACTTCAGTAAAACAACTAATTCAACAATGCGTGAAATTGAAGATCTGGGCTCCTACTTTGATTTGCGCTTCGGAAGATTGTTAATATTATGTTTAACTACCATATCTACAGCTCTCCAAGGTTGACTTCTTGTTAATATTATGTTTAACTACCATATCTAAGCTCTCCAAGGTTGGACACCATCCCTAAAGTTATTCCTAAAGACTACTCAAAAGTTGATGAAACAACCATCCCATCACATCCAAAGGTCCATGACAGAAATGAAGACAATCAGCGTTATTTGTTTGACTGCTTACATGACCATCACTGCGACTGTATAGCATGCGCATGTCCAAATAAGGCATACCAAGTGCTTGCAAACGTGATGTCAAGTATAAATCTCTTGCGTAGTATTGACCCCAATTGTACCGTATGTCTTGTATAGTGTAAGCAGCCTTGGTACTATTTGTCGGCTCCAAGATTTCTCTGGTACATCCTCCAGGTTGTTGAGTCTTCCAGGCAAACTTAATGTGTGTATATTGTTCCCTCATTTCTTCCATCTCCTCCAAAACTTGGTCGACTACTTTTTCACAAATTGTTTCATTCTTAACATCAGTAGATGGAAGGGTCTTGGGCACGTGTGCACCCATGGATACAATGACAATGTCTAGACCATCAAACTTCTCGACCCAGGCCTTCCAAGGCTCTCCTCTGTCATGAGACAACCCGACCAATGTGTCTGATCCAGCCGCAATTATCTTGTCTTGGCACTCACCTGCATACAGTGTGTTCATGAGGGTAGATGCTGCCTGAAATGATGTACTATCCCCAATGAATAGAACCTCCCGATCACCAAAGAGGCGGCACGTATCAATGGGATCAAACTCAGAATGCGGCAGCAGATTTGGAGACTGCCATACGTACCTCTCAGTAAAGTTGCTGCAGAAACATGCTGCGGTTTGGGTGTAGCAATTGATATTGCCCCGGAAAGGGTTGAGAAAATGGCGGTCCCCATCTTTCCGCTGAAGCCGTTCGGTGCCGCATTGATCCTGATTTTCTAGGAATTTTCTCATTGACCACTCACAGCAGACTGGTGCAGCGAGCACTTGTTCTGGCTCAAGAAGCACCCACTCTCCCTCCACGCCCACAGGATCGACGCAACTGCCTACACCTNTGTTAGGTGAGTACCAGTTTGATACCCGTTTTGCACCCGTGCGCTGCCCAAAATGCGGGTAAAAGGTCGACGACGACGACGACAACGACGAGGACGATTGATTCTCGCGGCAAGGGACAACCGTACTACGGTGTGTCCGATTCCTATGTACTACCAACAATTTGTGAGTAACGAAAGGCATTAGTACAGCAACATTCTCAGCACATCGGTCAATCATAAACAGCCATCAAAGCCATCTGCATCGACGCAAATCACACCAGGTGATCAATATATACCACGCGATCACTTTCCATCGTTGGAAATGGCATAGCCGTCGCACGTAATTGCTTACTCTCTGATATAACCTCAACTCCACTGCATCTCACAACTGCAATGCACATAACACAACATCGAAGTCTACACGCACCCACAAAACACAGAAGATGTACTCCTCGCGACCGCGAATATATGTACTACTCATTACCATTCACATTATGTCGGTGTGCAATTAATATTTGCAATATACATTGCACACTTATCCACTGTCCAATCACAACACAATAAGACAGTTGCACGACACGAAGCATATCATCTTAGGTATCAAAACAAGTGTAAATGAAACTAACATATCATCTTAGGTATCAAAACAAGTGTAGATGAAACTAAGCAACAATCAACCCGAATTGGAGAAGAATAACATCATATGTCACCAATCATGCAGTGCACAAATTCGGGAGTTATGGTACCAGGCACTTGTCAGCAGCCACAAATGTTTGTATTTGGCGGCTATGGACTGTATGGACTGTTGCAGACGCAATACTGCCACTGGTCACCTGCAAACACTGCACATGGATTATATGCAACACAATGGAGTCTTGACATGCAGTATAACATTCAGTCCATTGCTGCTTCATGCAGATTTGCAAATGATATGCCTATATGAAGTATGCGGCTTACAACAGCAGTACTACAAAGATAGAAGCTAAAATAAATCTAATTAAGCATCAACTACATTATGTCTGATGACAATGACAATGACAGTGATGACAATCGAAATATCCCACAGGAAGATTCGAGTTCATCCAGCTCAGAGACCTCTACCCGCGACGAATCGCTAGTTGAGCCTCGACGACACCTTCAGCGTCGTCACAACCTGTTTGATTCCTCCTCGGAATCCTCGGTGGACACGTCCGGCGATGAATCGCCGATACTAGTTCAGCGACAACGCCATAGGCGCTGTCGTATCCTCGAGTCCTCATCAGAGTCCTCGTAGGTTTGTCATCTTGCATGGGTCTTTGTTGAAAAATACATCCTCCTGGCCGTCCAATTGTGTTACTTTTCTAGATAGAATCTTCATAATGTACGTATAAGCTCTCAATTAGATATACACAAGAAGCATAATAAATCCCAAAATGAAAGTATCATCTACTGCGGCATTGTAGTCAAATGTGCTTCGTTTTGGGTTGACGTGCCATTTTTACGTCAGCGAGATTTGAGCTCAAAGGTCACGTGATGTGTGAATCTGATGTGATATCACAACATGTTGAAGGCAAGAAACGTTTTGTGTACTCACGCCACACACACTTTATTGCAATTATCTTGGGATAGAACTCTATATGACAAGCAATAGGTGGAGCAGACTTGACGGATTGCAAATCTTATTCTTAATGTATCGCATTTGCAATATCCAAACTATACATATGACAGCACCGGCCGGCCTGGCTCGGCACCATTCGCAGCCACCATAAACACCAGTTTTTGGGGGTGTCCTGACCAAGCTCCTACTCTTGATGTTGCAGCATCAAGTGGAGATCCAGCAGCTTATACCTCAAGGTACACGGAAAGAGCAGACCACTAAGTTCTATTGTAGCCAAACCCTAGTCCAGGATTCACAAGGCGAAGAAGGCAACAGTGAATAACCTGGAGCAGTGATCAGACTTGGCTCCAACAGAAGCAAAGGAAAGATCTCAGCAAATCCTGTATAGGCTAAACCAGATAAGAACTAACCGCAGTATAAAAGCCCAGAAGTTCACAAAACCAAGGGAGGGTGGGTGGGACAAAAAAGTAGTAACAAGCCGATCTGGCGCCGTAAAGCGATCAACCAATCCGCCGCAGGTACACAAGCGTTCCTTTAGCCAAAAGTTTTAGCACCAGCCAACTTAACAAGTTGTGAGTGCTCAATTCCAACTGCTATCATATTGATTTTATTTGCAATCAAAGCTTGTCTCGTTTGTTGATTGAGGCAAGCTTCCTTGTGTTCACTAAGTAGCTCTCCTTTGCACTGCGATCAAAGAACGTGCCCATCAAGTCACGTGGTGCCGACTGACACCTTGTGTCAACAGATAAGCTCTGTGACATATTCTTCTCGGTGGAGTCATCTTACATCCGTGACTTGCTTTAGATCACTTGTGTCTTTGACCAACTGAGACAAGCCGTCAAGCTCCTCCTATGCTTGTCCTTGGCAAGAGGGTCTCTCCCAACTAGATGGCTCGTGCTGCCTTGGCACCCACCTGGATACAGTGTGTTCATGAGGGTAGATGCCGCCTGAATGATGTACTCTTCCCAATGAAAATAGCTTCCCAAATCGCCACCCACATCGCCATTTTCACTTCCATTGCTGGATTTTGAATGAAAATGAGGATGAATATGATTCGACAATGCCACCCTATAAAGAACCACATTCAAAAGAGCAGTCAATACGCACCGTAATCATTCCCAACAGAGGCAACTTTGGCGTAATCATTCCTGACAGAGGCAACTTTGGCAGTTGAGCCTGGCGGCTCAACAAAAGAGCATTTTGTTAATGCAGTCATATCCAAAAAGATTGTATGGAAGGTGCAGTCAAATCCCAAAACTCCCCAGATAAAAGCTGCAGGCGAACTCAGCCGCAAACGCCAGAGAGAAAAGTCCATCACTTCTAGCCTCGGACAAAATAGAATGATCCTATCTAATCATTATTTGACAATCAACAGACGATTTCATTACATGGTGGTTTTGATCTTGATCATCGCTGCAAGAATTATTGCGGTGGTGGGAGCAGCACGATGTTTTTGTCCTCATGAACTGTTGCTTCTTAGGATGACCACGACAAACTAGACCAACTAACCTGAGATGTAGGCTCCACTGTGAGAAAGAATACATCCTATCACTGAATGGAGACAGCCCGAATGTTACAGGCGTATGAGGCAATTGGAATGGGGACAATGCCCATTACCGAGCTTGATCCCATCTTATTTCGACATATTGGTTCGAATGTTATACAACACCTCGGATTGGAACTTGATGTCCATTGAGGCAAGATTGTTGGATGATACGAAGAGTAGTATTAGGCCTCGTGTGGACCCAGATTTGGTTAGAGACGCTTATGGGATGGAATAGGCCAATTCCGAGACTGGAGTGAGGCTTAATTGGAACAGTTGTGAGTATGGTCAGAATGGGCTTACATTAGAACAGACTGAATTGCTATTATCGATGAATGGATGATCTTTAACCTTGAACTCTTGTTGATCAGTAAAAGAAATGGATAGGAATAGGAAACGACGGCATGATACGTAAGTGCTTAATAACTTGCTTCAATTCAAGTTATGCATGTATCTCAATTCTTACAAGGCAACAACTCTAGAGAAAGACATACATTATTGTATCGCTGCACTGAAGAATTTGTACTTATGATGCAAACAAATACCATTGAAAAGGCGCGGTTACTCTGTAATCTGGTCAATGCCTTGCACGAGTCCTCGAACTAACTCCGGGAACTTGTTTTCATTGGCACAAGCCGTAGGGAACGCTCAACCCGTAACTGTTTCCTTCATTGCCGTCACATCGTTCAATGCAGAATCTAGGTATCTGCTGAGCATTCTGTTCTCTTTTCATTGAGTTTTGGTCGCAGATCATTCAAGTGGAAGTCGAACCCTAAATAAGTACCGATGTCAGCGTTATTCAATGAGTCTTGCCACATGTTTTGTTGTACTTATTACTTATGGATATCATTTCATACACAATCTCTGACATATTCAGTCTACCCGTCTATTTCATTTGGTTGACGTTCTACCACATGGTATCATTACCATTTAATTATCATGGACAATATTGTGGTAGATACTGTGAAAGTTGATGTTGATGTGCCAATTAGAACGTTGATAATGCGCAACAAAAGGATAGCCTTTTGATTCAAGTAACGTCCGAACTACCGAGTTTTTGACCGTGTTGTATTCGTCCGTCTCATAAAAGATGACGCCAAAAGCAAGTGTGTCAAAGTTAATGGCTCTCGGCACATCGTATTCTCCTCCCTCCACGTCCAGGCTGTAGAAGTCAAAAAAGGCATGTCCATCAGTTGTAATATTTGCATCGCTGATGATCTGATTCAGAGGCAGGCACTTTATCACTACAGCATTTTCGATCATTTTTTCATTCCACCAATGCTTCTTAAATCCCTCTGGCGCAAATTCTACAATCCCTCCCATGGCCCCCGCTGAAATCCAATGGACATCTTGTTCTTTATCACACACAGCAGCGTGAACTGGTGTGA
>JALLPI010001044.1:0-27911 GCA_036939935.1 Cyclotella atomus
GTTGTCTCATCAATTCTAATTCCCCTCAAGCCCCTAACCACTTCTGCGAGGAGGTCGGCATTTGAAACCACCACAAAACAACGACGTAAAAGAGAGACGAGGTAAAGCAGGTAGCAGCAGCGGCGACCGAGACTAGCGCCGGTCGCTGATGGATAAAAAAGGAAGAGATGATGGTTCTTATAGTGTTAGGAAGCGCTGGTGGTGCTGGAGAGGATAGGTTGGTGGCGGCGGCGTTACAACATGGTTATTACGTCGTGTAACGTGAGAAAGAGATTAGGCGGGAAAGAAATTACTAGCACTTTCACGTAGAAGTGCAATCTGGGGTTTTTCCGGCAAAATGGCATTTTACTATGACCATTTGGCGTTACGCTATGCCAAATGGCATTTTAAAACGCAAATTGATTTGCACTGGAAAATGTAGTATTTGTTCTCACTCATCTCTATAGATAGTCGATGTCAGATTTGCCCTACCTGTTCAACTTCAGATCTCCTTGTAATGCAAGTACACTTGAATCAGAATTGAAATCGTTCCATCAATAATGAATTATTCTTTCTTCTTAAAGAATAGAGCTTCGATTCAAGAGTAAGTAAGTGGCTCTAGATCTAGACATAATAGAAACCAAGTCATTGATCTCCTCCATCATATGAGTAGTATTACAAGGCTGTTTGGTTATATTTTTCCTATCAACTCCTTCCAAAATTAGGTTGAAAAGACCATAGATGGATAGATAGATGGGCATCAGCCTGTCCTAGCGGGCTTATCAATATTAGTAGGGCTCAATATTTAAATAATCATACTGTATATATACTTGTATGTTATATTGATGGCCAAACATTTGAATTAGTAGTTGAACTGCTATTTCTAGTAGAAATATACTAATTCCTGCAATTGTCAAATATTGTGTGATTTTTAATACTACCTTCATTGAGGAGTATTTCATTGAATATCATATGTAATGTACTTATCTATGTAATGTAAATGTAGATATTTGGCCTATGCCACAGCCCCAAAACTTGCTGATTCACTGATTCCTGAGGTTTTTGTTTGACCCGTTTTAGAAAAACTCTTTTGATTGCTCACGCAAGCAGGGTTCTTGCAAAAGAACCACCGTGATGTAGTTAGAGTGGCTTAGTCTAGTATATAGACCTAACCACCTAAAGTTTTTGTTTGCCCTTACCCTTACCCTAACAGTGTCTTCACATACTTTTGAAGTCTGCCATGAGCCCTTCCCAATATTCATTATCTCTCAAAAGTTAATGCTGAGGGAAATGTGCCATCTCTTGAAGTACTGAATTGTTGAGATATCCTGTTTTAGTTTTGAACTGAGTGCCCACTGCATCAATCAGTCATCATGTTATCATCAAGGTGGAAAAAGTTTTGGTGGATTCATCGTAAATATTCAATTTCCAGTATTTATGAAAAGTCTTTCTGGGTAGGTAAGCTGAAATTGTGCATCAGGAAGATTGTGCATACACACAAGGGTTAGTACCAAGAAGAACATTGTGGGTGCTGAGGAGGAGGGCTAGTACCTTGGGAGGCGGGCTAGATTCCTTTATGTGTTTATGATATCAACCTGAAAATAAAGGTAGACTGCAGCTTCCCGCCAAATTACATCCCTTTACCCATCCACATCGATCCCTCTAGAGAGCCTCCTCTCCTCGCCCTCGCCTCGCTCTCACTATCAGAGGCCAGAGGGGCACAGACCTAACACCTACATCTTACCACAAAGAAGCAAAATAATATGATGAACGATGCTTCACGAGCCCTCGTGCTATTTGCATCTGCAATCTTCTTACTAACATGCAATTTGAGCTTGGTTGACAAGACATTCAACGATCATGCCATCGAGCAGAAAGGGCTTTATCCCGACATTAAGAAGAAGATAAATGTCCATGGCGGAGTTCGCAGCCAAAATGAACCACAGCCGCAATGCCAATCGGTAGGAATCAATCGGCACAATGGAACTGAAGAGGCGATATGCGAGCAACACGTAAAGGATATATTGAAATGTGATCCAGACGGAATCAATCAGTTTCGACGAAAACTTGCCATTGAAGATCCAACCTGCTACGAGCGAAGTTTTGCACATCTCGCCGCAAATTTTATAGAACGACTAGATGATGTCAGGGCTCATTTACACTTGCACATCCCGAAAGCTGGTGGCACAACTTTGTGCGAGCTAGCAAAGTTATACAAAAGCGTTTTAAATCCTGACAAAAAGGCTCAAATTGTTGGGAAGGGAAGCACTTCTACCCAGCTTGGATGTCAGGTGATATTGATGCAAGGGAAGACATGCTGGATAACAAGACATGTCATGCATATATGGAGCGACCAAATCTACCAGAGTTTGTGATGAACGAAAATTATTTGGACCTACCAATGTGTCCACATCAGAGAATATATTCCATGGTAATTAGAGAGCCGGTAGATCGTGTGATGAGCAATGAACGCCATCTTTACAATTTCAGAGATAAATCAACTGAGGTCACATTTCTCCAACGGAAGGAACTGGTCAGACACAACTACATCACATGGGCTCTATCTGCAGGTGCATCATCTGGCGATCGTAAGTTCCAGTTAGTACCTCAAGAAGATCAGCTTGACATTGCAAAAGATACACTCTCTCGCTTTGACTTTTTGGTTGATTTCACAATGAATGATACTTCGTGTCTCGGGGCTACATTTGAGTTGATGGGGATCCGAAACACCACCATTGGACAGCAGAGAAAACAATTTGGGAAACAGCACAGTAGCAAACTGAAGCCACGCGAGATGTACCAGTTGTGGAATTCGCTTGACTTGAAGCTATATGAGTATGCTCAACAGTTGATGGACATTGACTGCCGATTCTTCCTTAGACTGATGCGTGGGTATAACTTCTTCAATACTATTACATACGATCATATCATCAAGCAAGAATGGCCTCCTGATAACCAGCAAAATAGAACTATTGAGCAGTCACATGATGATGCCAAGCAACAATGGAATTCAGGACTTACGCAACATAATTTGTCCAAATCCGCATTGGCCGTCAGAAATCTTGCTTCGCCCAAAACAGCAGCAGCTAGGCTCCAAGATCCTCAGTGGATAGCGAAATTGCAACATCATGTATCTTTCATGGATGGTTCTGCTACGAAACGTAGAAGAGTCTTGGAATGGACAGTAGAATCTAACGATACACCAGATGATAATGGGATAGAATTGTTCTTAATGCCATCGCAGGGTCGTGGTTTTCTACTCGTTGAGCTGTTTCTCGAAGGGCGTGTACATAGTACAATGGGCGAGAACGTGGCAATGATGGGATGGGCCAAGGCGGCATTGGCTCTGGGGTGCAAAAAAGTTGTCATGTTTGATTCTTATGTTGACTTTGTTAATCGTCTTGACAAGAGGTTGAATCAGTTTTACATGATGGACTATTTATCGCTACCGAAGGTCAAAGATGATTTGTTGTTGGATCCCATGCTTAGACAGAGAACATGGGACCTCGCTTGGTGGGGACGAGCTAAAACAGGTCCAAATAGTGTTAAAGAGAAGATGGGCATTGATGAGAAGTATGGTTTCAAAACCGATCACACATTGGTTCCCTTCAACTACACTGATGGGAAGAATCCAGAAAACATACGTATGACTCTGTTGCCTAGTGCAATCACCTTTAATCATATGGAACTGCTTCCGCCGAAGAAATGCCACGTGTTTTACATGGGCAAATCGGTTATCGATGTTCAAAATTCGACGACTATTATCAATCTTGTAGAGCAAAAACTCTCGGAGCATGACCTTGATGTTGAAGACTTGAGGCTGTGCACTGCCTTTGAAGTACCAGAACATACGAGTTACGAAGAAGTTTTGGGCTTTCAACCGAAATATACAGTTAATGTTGGCCGAATGAAACCAAACGAATTTGCTTATGTAGTAGGGAATGCAAAAGTTGTGGTTGGAAGTGGATTGTAAGTTTGATAGTTATGGCATTTGAATAACTCATCGTTCACGTCATATTGTTCCCTGTACATAGCCCTTATAATTCACCAACAATCGTTGACGCAATCTTTGGTGGAGCTGTTTTTATGGCTCCAGCTAAACAATTCAAGTCTATCGAAATGCACCCCCTCTTCATTAAAGCAGACGAAACTTTTCATAGTCCAGATGAACAGGCAATCAAAATTATCAGTATATTACTTGAGGACAAAAAACAGTTACCGTTTGGAGGATACAATGACACTTCCTACTCATTGGAACATGCATGTCGGAAATTACTTGAAGTTATTGGGAAGAGCTTTACGAACAATGATTGAAGTGTAATGTACAGAACTTGGTTTTGCAAGAATGTAAATCTATATGGACAACCCAGCTTTTGAACAAACAGTACAATAACTCAATCACACAATTACAGATTGCAAATAACTCTCTAAGACTTGAGTTACGCTGAGCCCTCCTGTTACTTGACACTTGACTGGTAATTTTGCCTGCGTTATCGGCGTTCATCGGTATTATTTAGCGGGCCCATCACCAAGTCATGTCTCATGTTACTGTGGTTTTGGGTAAGATAGTAGTGATGGTCTTTGATCTCAGAGATCAGCAAAAGTAGCGAACACAATGAATTCAGCAATGAAGGGCACAAGCAGTGCGCTCCTCTGGCTAATCTGGCTCTCGGCAGTTTTGCAAATGATCAATGGCTTCTCTCTCAAACGCACTGCAATCGAAAGTGGTGCTCTCAACGAAAGGAAGTGGATATGAGGAGATACGATAGAGGCTACCTTTTTGAGATGCTCACATTTTCATAATATTAAGGTAATGACGAGCCATCAATCAAACATCCAAGATGTTGTCGTTCGTTCTTGCTGCCAGTTGCCCTGGCCGCTTTCATACATCATCCTCTCCGCGGCTGGCATGTCGGCATCGTCTTCGGCCGAAACGTACCGCAACCACTGACAACGCTGCCGATGGCAATGTAATCGATACCAAAGACTTTTACATTGAAATGGTGTCTACAAAAGCAAGAGCACTAGACGTGAAAGTATTCAGAGGACTCAGCAAATCCGCTGCAGAGTACATATCAGAACAGCACGAAATGGGGAATGAAATTTCTGAAACTATTGCAATTGATCATCTCATGAAGAACTACAATGACAATGGTCATTATATAGTGGAGAGCTACAACAATCTACTGTTGCCTCACGAGCCAGAAGACTATTTCATAGCACTTTACAATGGCACCGACTCGATGTATGGTGCAAGCATGGCTCGACAAAATGGGATTGCTGGCTTAGTCCGTACACAGCTGTGTCACCGACCACCATCTGTTTTAGTATTGCCATCGACAGTCCCAATTTCATCAACACACATGTATGTATCAAATATGAGAGTTGGAGATAATATGCAACGGCGTGGGATTGGAATGGCATTGTTATCATACATTAAGGATTACGTGAGTAGTCTGGATGAAGACAAGAACATACCACTGGTGTTATCAGTTGACAGCGATAATATTGGTGCCATTCGACTATATGAGAAATTCGGTTTTGAGTATTTGGAGAGAAACAACGAATGGGGCACTATGATTTTGATATGATGGGAAAGTATGGAAGGGAACCCACGGATTATGAATGGTGCCAGTGTTGGTGGTATTAGGTATTGTATTCTTAGCTTCGGGCACACCTCACACCTGTCTGAAGGTAATTATGGTGGGATCTATTTTCTAAACATCTTAATCGTCAGTTCCATTCGTTCAATAAACTTGCACATTTTCATTTACATTGCTATTTCTTTTGCTGAATAGCCAGTAAAGAAAACCGCCCATTTTTGCAATTTGCACTCCATTCAATGACTGGCATGCGAGCAGAGGTTGATTGTTACGTGAGCCAACATGAGTATTAGCCACCACACAATCTGAGCGCCTTGCCAAGAATTGTTGCGTAAGTTAGAAGTTTTATCATATCAGCAAAACGACTGGACTGCAGTGATTCTTGGCATTGCTCATTTGTGTATAACGTATGATGTGGTGTATAGCGTATGGCACAGTCCTGTGACGCTGCTGCCTGCTGCTGGGAGCACTGGTTGATCGTCGCGTGGACACCGCAACTATTTCCAGCGCAGCTTAACGCCCTGCAAAGATTTGTTGCAAAGTTAGGAAGTTTTGCCGCCACATGGCCAAATAATTGGACTGCAGCGATTTATTGGCATTGGGCAGTGCTCGTTAACAGTACGATACGTGTGTTACTACACACTCCTTTGCGACGCTTGGCATGTGCTGCGAGCTTGGTTGATTGTTCTGCGTGTAAGCCCATCATCTCAGCGCAGCTAGTGCTTCAAAAAAGTATGTAGTAGGAAGTTTTTTGCTGCCCATACAGCTGATTTACCTTTATTGTGGGATGCTTTGACTATTCACATTTAAAGGTACAATGTGCAAAACTGACGCGGCATCGCCTTCCTCTGCCCATCCTCCTATCGCTCTCACGTGCCCACAAACAACGCAAGCTCTTACCTCGAGCTCTCTCTCTGCCAGTATGCGCCTCTCGTACAAAGCCATGCTAACAGCCCTCCTGACAGGCACAGCAGCCCGCGCCTTCACCTCCCTTCCCCGCTCTCGCCTTGCACGTCATCGTCTCTCCACAGCAACATCACTCCTACAGGCCACCCCCGCCACCTCCTACGACGACGGCTCCTCCCCCATCCAGATCACCACGCCCATCTACTACGTCAACGACAAACCCCACATCGGCCACGCCTACACCTCCCTCGCATGCGACGTCCTGGCGCGCTACATGCGGCTCAGCGGCCGCGATGTCTACTTCCTAACCGGCACCGACGAGCACGGCCAAAAGGTGCAGCAGACCGCCGCTAGCCGAGGCTTGGACCCCCAGTCCTTCGTGGACGAAGTGAGCTCCTCCTTTAGAGAATTGCTCACGTTGATGAATGTGAGTCACGATCGATTCATCAGGACTACGGAAGAATCCCATAAACTCGCCGTGCAACATTTGTGGAATGTGCTGTTGGAAAAGGGTGACATTTATCTGGGCTCGTATGAAGGATGGTACAGTGTTCGAGATGAATGTTATTACAACGAGAGTGAATTGGTGGATGGTAAGGCGCCGACGGGTGCCGAGGTGGTGTGGCTCAAGAAGGAGGATTCGTACTTTTTTCGATTGAGCGACTATCAACACAGACTGTTGGAGTATTACAGAGACCATCCCGAGTTTATTGCGCCGGAATCTAGGAGGAATGAGGTCGTTAATTTTGTGGAGGGTGGATTGAAAGACTTGAGTATATCGAGGACGACGTTTGATTGGGGTGTCAAGGTCCCGAACGATGAAGATCACGTCATGTATGTTTGGATGGACGCTCTAACGAATTACATTTCGGCATTGGGATATCCAGACACTAAGGATGGTGGGAACTTTGCCAAGTATTGGCCGGCAGGGTTGCATGTTGTTGGCAAGGACATTTTGAGATTTCACACCGTGTATTGGCCGGCGTTTTTGATGGCCGCGGGACTGCCGTTGCCCAAACGAATCTTTGCTCACGGATGGTGGACCAAAGACGGTGAAAAAATTTCCAAGTCGTTGGGCAATGTCATTGATCCTGTGGAGTTGGTGGATACGTATGGTGTTGATCCGACGAGGTTCTTTCTCATGTCGGAGGTGACGTTTGGGAATGATGGAGACTTTTCGGATGAAAAGATGATTTACAAGATTAATGCCAACCTGTCCAATGAATTGGGCAATCTGAACCAGAGGATCATGACTTTGGTATTCAAGAATTGCGACGCGGCCGTTCCTTCCGAGATTGGACCACTGACCGAGGAAGATGAACAACTGCTCGCCACTGCTGCCTCGTTGAGTCAGCGGACCGGAGAAGAGATTTCCAAACAAGCAATTCACAAATACGTTGATCACATGATATCAATGGTATGGGATGCTAACAAATATATTGACGTTCAGGCACCGTGGGTATTGAAAAAGACGAACCAAGAACGAATGAGGACAGTGCTCTACGTATTGATGGAAGTGATGAGACACGTTGCCATTCTCTATCAACCGCTGATGCCGGCATCTTCCAATATGATTCTGGATCAACTGGGCATACCGAAAGATGAACGAGAGTTTGAGCACTTGGCAAAGGAGGAATGCAAGATTTTACTCGGAAGAACGATAAGCAAGCCTACTGCTGTGTTTCCAAGGTTTGAGGTGCCCGAGACTGCAAAGGCTTGAAAAATTGGATACTGAATATAGTTCTGTATATAATAGATCCAAACACTATCTGTTGTGATGATGTCTATCAGACTAGGACACCTTTAGATGTTTGCTTGGTTTTGTTTGTTTGTGTTTACATTGCGTGCATTAGACGTGAGCAGATGATTAGAAATTGCTCAATTAGAGGCGTTTGTTGACGAGTTAAACTAATCTGAAGATTAATAGATGGTCACGTCTTCAATGAAAGCTGCATGCAGCTTGTGTCAAGACGAATAACCTATTACGATAGGTAGCCTGATCGAGATCAAGGGCCCACAAGAGCCTTAAGAGCTGGAGACATGAATTTGTGGCTCCAGAACACAAAAAGCTCTAAACTAATCGCAGAATTTCGTTGGTATTTATATACTTCTATTGCACTTTCAGATGAGGATACATTCAATAACGTTCCTCACATTTTCCTTTTTCAAATTCAAACAACGTAGATAGCAACTAACACCTCATAATTTCGGTATTGACAGTTCCTATCCTGTTCAGCTGTTTGACTGTCTTCAAACCCCCAAAGGTGGTGTACCTTACCTGGTTATGAGCCTCAAGCGCTCTTTCGCATTTGATTTAAGTTTTCCATGATAGCCTGAATGCCATCAGGGTCGTTGCTACAGCAACGATGGTCGACGTTGATCACACCCCCATCGATCGGCCGGCATTCAAATATCTCAACCAACCAGAGAGTTGCCTTCATTGTTTCGTTTGCATTAAATTCCCAAAACGATGCAATGGTTGCATTAGATTCCCATTGTATGACAACTCTTGTGTTGATCCGCCGAACTGCTCCCACAGCAAAGTTGACATCGACATTTTTAAATTACCGAGACCACACGAGCAGTCTCAGCAATCATCGCCGTCTGTATTGACGCGCTTGTCTTTCATCGCCTTCATACTAGATGGAACAGACTTGTTGAGACCAGTAGGGCAGTCCCAACGAGTATACTGTCTCTTCAACAGAATGGCACTATTCAGAGTCCGGTACTTTGGTTGCATTCAATTCCTGCGGTACCACTTCAGTTGCATTCAATTCCTGGAGTAAAAGGCAACGAAAAGTACTACACTATCAAATAGACGCTCTTCCAAAATCAATACTCCGGTTGGATTAAATTCCTGGAGGCATTAGATTTATAATCTATTGGAACAACACTTCGGTTGTATTAAATTCCCGAGGTGCTCAAGCATGCAGTTCCTTCAAAACTCCATGCATCTCACTCAACTACCATGTCGAATGGTGATTCAGACGACTATGATAACCTCATCTGAAGCCGATTGACAATAAAGTTCCACCCAGCACAGCTGTTCATCCATCATCAACAGCAGCAGCAGCTAAAGCAGCCAAGACGGCGACGATGTCTCGCCCCGTTTTGCCCTTTCCCCAACGGATGATAAGATACCCATTTAATTTGGGCACGGTATCCTGATATGGATTCCTCTCAGTGTCTGAAAGCCAAAAGATACCAAGAATAAATTGCATGCCAAATCTTCTCCCATCACGAAGACAGCGAAAATCCTGGCTTTGATTGTAATCCACAGCCATCGACAAGCTCTGCTCAGATATCGTCCAAGTCGAAAGCATTGCTATTGCTCGAACTGATATCTGCAAGTAATACCCAGCAATCACAGCAACTACAGCAATCCATCCACAATTCATCATCCATCATGCCTAGAACCAAGAACGGTGACTTACGTACGTCCAGCGGCAAGAATCCTTGGCCTCAAACTATCTCCACGTCCCGGCGGCCGTCTTCGCAATGGCAATGCCTACATGAGCAATGCTTCTCCTCTAGAGGACAGCAATTCCATCGCCCGTCGTAACGTTGACCCTCCAGCATCATCCAACTCCAACAACAGACCAGTCGATGCCCCAACCGATCCATTAGCATCAACTCCCACAACACATGCCGACTGCCTACCACCAATGCTACAGCCATTCGCTCACTTGGAAGTATTCGCAGTAACCATACCAAAACAGCCAGGTCTGTTAACACTGCCCCAGCAGCAGCTCCCGAAGGAATTGGTAACATTCTCCATACCATTCATATCACTCCCTTTCACCAAAACACCACATCCCATCTCTCACTTGATTGCTCAGTAGATGGAACTCCCAATCCTACAGCAACGAAGGGAAGTATCAGATCTTCAGTGAGGGGAGGTACTGATTCTTCAACAAGGGGAGGAGGTGCTAATCTTCCAGCGAGAGGAGGTATTAATCTTTCAACAAGGGGAGGCCGCTATGCAAGAGATGAAGAATCCATCCAATACAGTGAATGTGATTACCAGGAAGAAGCCAACGACTATTGGAAGATCAACAACAGCCACATGAGTGTTTGCAAACTCTGCGGTTCTACAACTCATCGTACCAAGAACTGCAAAGTTCTCCAAAAAGAAGAGGAAGAGTCCTACTTCCCTACTGCCGAAGATGTTCTGGCTCGGCTATTGGCTAGGTACTCAAGACACCAAGATAGCCGAACTCAGCTCTGGCATTGAACAGATCAAAACTCTCCTCATGGGTAGAAGCTTGACCCCACCCAATCTTTCTCACTCAGCAGTGCCAGCTGGTCTTCCAATCAAGAAAGCCATGTATGATGATCATGAAATTGTCACATCACCTGTCATATTTACTGTTGGTAGCACTGTTTACTGGAAGTACGGAGAGTCACTTTGGAAGGATGTCAAGATTGTTGAAGCTATTCTACCATCTGCCACAAGAGTAGAGCCAGTGTATACCTTTGCATTCGGAGAACACACTAACGTTGTACATCATGATCAACTATTCATCGAGTCTGGAATGGAAGCCAAAGTCATTGAAGGAAGTGTAATCAATTCTACTATTGAAAATCTACCTATTGCTGCCCAACTTCATATGATTATCATGTCCAACAAGAATCCACGCAAGGTCAAGATGTACAATGCCATGGACAATGAGAGTTTCAAGTGGTCTACTTTCAAGACTATAGTGGAATCCCTTTCTCTAGCTGATGACGAGCTTGGTACTCTCAAAGATACCTACAATTCCATCAAGATTAGCACTCTCACATCAAGCAAAGGTGCTCTACACTTCCCCGATTTGAAAGAGCTCTCTCCCAAAATCAGCATCATTGACATCATGAAGCCTCCAAATGACTACCCACTCAAGTCACAAGCCATGTCATTCCTAGAAAATCTCGGCAATATTATCAAGAAAGCTCTCTTCACCCAAGACTTTGCAAAGGATGCTCCCATAGCAAGACGACATCACACACTCAGGCATATCAAGGGTGGAGGTCTAGCTGTACTTTATGGTCTTCTCACAAAAAGGTTTCCATACCTTGGTGCTATTGACTTTGATGGATAAGATTTGGTTAAAAGCACCAATGTAGTCGACGCTATGCTGCTCATTGACTTCATCCGAGAAGTCCGGCTTCAACTAGAGCTCTCATCGGCTATACTTCCTGCAAATCTTCTACTTACCCAAGTCTTCAAGGAATTCAACCGTACCAACATTGGAGCTTTACTCAATAATCTCTGCAGGCAGTATCCAGATGGAAAGGAATATACCATTGACACAGTAGACTCAGTAGTCGAATACTTGCTCAAAGGCTAAGCTCCAGACACAATCATCCAACTAATTGATCCATCTGCCGGTCCAATCACCAACGTTTCATCTCAGTACCGCGATGCAGCTGCTAGACACAGAAAGCACTCCAACTTTAGCCGTCCCAAGTATGCAACCATGAACCAAACTGCCGAAGCCCCTGTAGACACAGCTGAAGCTAATGAACTTGATGATGCAATGGTAGATGAAAACAGTGAAGAAGAGATGAATGAAATCAACGAAATAATCAATCCTACCTATGCATCTCTCAAGATTGACGGAGACAACGAAGCCAACAAAAAACTCTGGACTGATCTAGTATTCCACGCTCTCCGTCAAATCCGAGACCGTAAACTAAGGATACAGTGTGAAGCTTGTACCCTCAATCATGACAAAGACGAGTGCTGGACCCGTGGACCTGAATTCCAAGATATTGTCACCAGAAGGGAGTTGAACAGTGCAACATCAAGTACGGAAACAAGCCCATAAATCCTCCAAAGCCTCGAGGCCTGCCCCCTGCAGCGTCTTTTGCTAATAATCTCAAGCAAAAATCAATGACTCTTCAAGGATTAGAACAAGCCCCATCATCAAAGTCAGTCAGCTTTGATCACCTTGAATATAGTACAATCTCATCTCCTGCTGAAGGAGAAACTGCATTGAATGAGCTATCAAATGAGCTCAAAGAAGCAGTAGAAAGAAATCAACTTCCAGTTGATCCAAGGTTAGCTGTACTAAATCTTTCGTCTGACACCAAGAAGAACTCAGACGATCAAGGACTAGCAGATGTCTTGCAAGTTGTAGACTGAGTAGTCTACAACGAGCAGGTAAACTGCTAAGCCCTATCAATGGATTGTCACACGAAACTATTAATGCATTGTGAGTACTTTTCTCGCCTCATTTGCAAGAAAATCAGCGTTTAACTTGGTACTGCAGCTCAAGGTCACTTCGAAGGAGTTGGAATCATGACAGTCTCCATCCCATTGGCACCAGACTTTCTGTTTCTCCTCTACCCAACATTTCTATCAACAACCGACAACTGCTGCACCATCTCCAACGGCGCTCTCAAGCAATATGCAGGCTTCAAAAGTGTTCTAATCGACACTCACAAGCAGTTAGAGCTCACCTTCAAAGATGGCACTCAACATGCTATCCCATTCATTGTACACGACTCCATTGACTTCATAAATCTTCATATTCATATACCAACCAAAGCTACAAAAAAGCTACTACAACATCGGCATCTATCTCTTCAGCCAGTATCCATCACAAACAAACAAATTGTTGGTACGACTCTCTTCTCATTTTGGCTCCATATCAAATACGGTCATCGATCTCTATCAGCTCTCCAAAATACAGTTGACAAAGGCAAAAATACAGGGCCTGGATTACCCTGCAAGCTAGCACCCTTGCCCGGTAGATGCCTCATCTGCGATGCAGCAGGCATGACAAGAATTCCAAGAGGTACACCTAGGGATACGACAGAGCTACTTATTGGAGTTATGTTTCATATGGATTTCTTCTTTTTCACATCGAGACCATCAGAGGATTCAATTCAGCTCTCATTATTGTCAAGTGTACCTCCAGATATGTCTGGATCTTTCCTACATATGCAAGAGTGCTCCCATCAATATATGCCTCTATTTTTTCAACCAATTCAACCGTCAAGGCCTACCGTGTACTCATGCCCGAACCTATGAAGATGGCACTCTCATCAATAGCCCCAAGTTCTATAGACTGATGTACAAGTACAAGGAACTAGGCATGACAATGGAAGGAACTGGTGGTTACTAATCAAGTCTCAACGGAGGAGCCGAGTCCCCAATCAAAAGTATCAAGTGCACGAATCGAGCAATCGAGCTATGCTGATTGGAGCCAACCTACCTGATGACTTCTCCTGTTTTTCTATGCAACATTCAGGTACCATCAATAATCAAATGCTTCACAGAATGACGGGTAAAGTACCAGCAAAAGTACTCACAGGCAGGTCCATTCCTCTCAAAGATCTTCACCCATTCGGCTGCCCATGCAAAGTATTGCACAAGTTACCATCCAAAAGAACCCACTCAGCTCAAACATCTGGCGATCCACGAGAGACTGACTTCGACCAAAATGCCATCAACCTCATCGATACCAACCATAAGTCATCATTCAATGGCACTTTTCTTGGCTTCAGTAATCATCATGGGATCCTATTAGTTCTACGAAAAGGTATCGGTAACAAGCCAGACTACATCGCAAGAGTGATACATTCAATAGTTGATCACTATGGTTTATCAGCCAGTTCTTAGGACGAGCTTGCTCCAAACCAATAACTTCTTCAAATGTTCCATAGCTTGCTTTTCGATTCATCTCAACATGTAAAGTGGCAAGTTGATCTCAGGCAATCCAACTTCGACTCCGCTGACTCTCCGTTCAATCCTGATGACTGCATTGCCATCAAAATTACTCTACCACCATTCGGTACATCAATAAGATTACACCTCAACACTGACGAAGATCATCTGCTACCAATAATTGGCCGTCCTGGCTCCTACAATTCTCAAATTTACCAGCAAATTTCACCAAAGTATCAACACTACAGATATTGGGTCATTCAAGTACACAACAAAAATCCAATTGCAGCAGCAGGTCTCAGAGATGCCCTCTACAGCCTCCAGACATCCTTCTTCTCAAATTAACTTTTTGTAAGATGACTGAATCAGTTAGATACAGTGCCCATCAGAACTACAGGTCCATATTTGACTCATGCACCACCAAAAGATACTGACACATGATCACTTGACCAATCGAAAAGGCCTATCCATCCATTTTCAAGTGCTTAGATGATCCTAAATTCGGTGACGATTGGAAAGAGGCTCTTTTCTTCCAATACGACAAGAACCACAAGATCTGTTTAATGTCTCAACCAGCTCCATTTGAAAGCCTTCCCAAGGATAAAAAGATCCATCCAGCAGTCATCTTTACCAACTTTATCAACTGGTCACTAGGTTGTGTGCTGACGGTAGCAAGCAACAACAAGGCATCGATTTTGATCACTTGTATTCACCTACAGCAGATCCAGCCCTCTCAAAATGATACTAGCCATAGCAGCATTGCTTGGTCTGATCATTTTAATTATCGACATCGTCAACTGCTTTCAAAGCACCCTGCTCCCAGAAGAAATGAGATTAGTTATCAACTGCCCAGTCAAGTACCTAGAATGGTTTCAAAACATATTCCCCAACGTCAAGATTCAACACTCACCATCAGGCACGTACGTCCTCTAATCTATCAATGGCCTCCAAGGTGACAAGTCGATTGGCCAAGAGTGGTATCTCCAACTCAAGAAAGTATTGGAAGAGTTTGGATTCGTTTGCTGCCCACCAGAACCTACTCTATTCGTTTATGAAGCAGAAGATGATCAAATCCTACTCAATACTTCAACTGATGATTTCATGTGTGCCCATTCAAATGAAGAGATCTACGAAACTCTTTGCACCTACCTCAAGCAATTCTTCGACATCACCACCCAAACTGGAACCAAAATCAAGTACCTCAACATCAGAATCATCCAATCTGACCTCGGCATCTCCTACAATCAAACTGAACACATCAAACACAAGATTATTCACAAGCACTTCCTTCCCAAAAAGATTGGTAAATCCACAATGAAAGAGGTCCACACTCCGTTTAGAACAGATAGCCAGTACGAATTGGACCTTGCAGAGCAACTACCTTGGTGACATCATGCATGTTTGGGTTTGGTCCAGGCTTGATATTGGTTACGCTACCCAACGATTGTCCTCCTACACGCATGCACCAAATGCAGCAGCCTTCGCCGGTCTCTACAGGATCCTTTGATACCTCGCAACACATCCACACCATCCTATCTTCTTTCCAAGGCTTCCAATGACAGGCTCTCAA
The DNA here is from genome assembly GCA_036939935.1 of Cyclotella atomus. NCBI lineage: Eukaryota > Bacillariophyta > Thalassiosirophyceae > Thalassiosirales > Thalassiosiraceae > Cyclotella > Cyclotella atomus. The sequence continues at coordinate 15,713 of JALLPI010001044.1, forward strand.
GAAATTCGAGTAGACTACCATCCTCCAAAATTTGATTCCATCAAGCTACCCAACAGTCTCATCGAATGTGTTGACGCCGACCATGCACGAGACCATGCAACCCGTAGATCTGTTTATTGCATCATCCTAATGATCAATGTAGTAGCCATCCACTGGAAAATGCAGCAGCAAAAATGTATCGCCACCCATTCAACTGATAGTGAAACTCGTGGTATCTTCGCTGGCACGAAACAAGGAATGTACCTCCAAGATATAGCTTCATTTACAAGCATTCCTTGTGGCCTGTATTGTCCAATGCCAATCTACGTGGATAGCCAACCTGCTATCGACACATGCAATGCCAACACCATGTCTTCCAATGCCAAACACATTGCAGTACCCATCTTGTACATCCACGAACAAATCAAGAAGAACAAAATCGAGCTTTGAAAAATTGCCACACAGCTCAACCTTGCTGACTCCGGAACCAAGCCAACTCCTGCAGCAACATTCTTTCGCCAATTCAACTACTGCATTGGAGTCAGATACTATCCACCTCCTGACTCTGAGCACTACAGGCTGTTAGAACTTCATAAATTCAAACCATCTCCATACGACAATGTGAATTAAATAGGTGACCTGATCTGCTCCGGATCCACCTCTGCTACCTTGCTTCAAGATAATGAAATACTTCGACAACATTTAGTCCATCCGCCAGCTTGGCTACTCATACGTAGAAGCGACAGGCAGTAGAGAATCAAGACTAGTTAGCAGAGACGAATAGGCCAGGCTTTCAGTGAAAAGATCATCGCCGTGATAGAGCCCTTTTGATTCAAATGCATTCAATTCATAATTTATATCAGTTATTTGCACGCACTATGCTACAAAGAAGGGGAGGAGATGAGGATACATTCAATAACATTCCTCACATTTTCCTTTTTTCAAATTCAAACAACGTAGATAGCAACTAACACCTCATAATTTCGGTATTGACAGTTCCTATCCTGTTCAGCTGTTTGACTGTCTTCAAACCCCCAAAGGTGGTGTACCTCACCTCTTTCTGAGTTTGACAGTGGTATTATTTCAAAACTGCATCTCCTCAGTTTTTCTATTACTATACTTATTTTGTTGGTACCTATTTCTATTGCACTATCTGAGTTCGACAGTCTTCCAACCTCATCTGAATCTTCACTCTTCACTTTTACTTTAATTGCTCAAACAGAAAGTTGATCACAGCCATCTGCTTCACACCAGCCAACAGTTGGGCGTGTATTCGTTTCCACCTCATCCATCATTGAAGGTGCAGACGCTGGTACGCTCTCTGTCGAATTTTCATTCTCCTTTCCTCTAACAATGCACGTGTCATTCTCACAATAGCAGTCTGCAAAATCCGGAGTCGTTCCTACAAAGAAGTCCAAATTGAAGGTAAGGCGCTTCAAACACGAGAGCTTCAAAGCACTTATTGAATTGCAATCAATGCACATACCGCAGAATCCGTTGCCACATTTATTGGGCGCATCTACACAATAATCTCTATTCCATCGAATATCGAGGCACCCATCGCCCGTTTTGTTGCATTTGCCATCCGGACGAGTACAGCGCTTGTGTGGGCACAGAGTCGACCTTTCTCCGCATATTGGTACGGTTACGGGACATTCAGTGGCTTGTGCATCGGTAATTGTACTAAGGACTAGGAGGATGTTAGGGAGGATAGGTGCAGTGGTTCTCATCGTTGATTGTCTATCTCGGTATACCGTTAAAAGTCATTTTTATTTATTTCATGTCTCGAATGTTTCACCTGTCTAAGACCATAAAAGCTATTACTTTCAAAGGTGAAGGTGAGATGCGTTATCTTTTTAGTGCAAATAATGAGACACCGCTTATCTCATACTGATCACGATATTATCGATAGCAGCCTGCACCATGATCTCGATCGGCAGAAGCAGAGCAGCAGCGCACCAAATCAACGGAAGCGGCAGCGGCTCCACGAACAACGAGATTGGATTATACTACTAAAGTTCGGCATATTCTTGTTCCTCATATGCATCGCTACGTTCTTGGCGGTTCAAATAAAGCGCCACCGTGTTAATGTTGCGCATGGAATGCTTCGTAATGGGCAAGGTGTTGATGTTGCCAATTCTTCTGATGAAAACAGAGCACATCAAGAAAGCTTAGAGCAATGGCATCAGAATGAACAGTCACATGGAATTGATCGAGAAAGCATCATCGATTGTCCGTTCTATGGATGTCCAATCACAGCCACTGAGGTGTCGCAACTAAACAATTCAAATGCAGCAAATGCTCTTTCTCCAAATCATATCATACTAACGCACAAGAGCAATCGGAAAGTACCTGCACCAGTTAATCAAGATCGAGCAATTCTAATCTCTCCTTTTCTACCAGAAGAACATATTGGAAATCACCCTTTGCAACAAGTTAGATCCAAAGACAATTTCTTGATGGGCATATTTGACGGCCACGACAATGCAGGTGGCGATGTTGCTCAATTTTCGATGCAGCAAGTCCCACTGAGGATTGCTCAAAAATTAAAAGATGCAATGGCAATGCATCCACCAAATGAAAATCAAAAAACGACAAACAATACACTACTTGATTCCAATATTGTCAAGGAAGCAATCGTACAATCTCACGAAGAGGTCGATTTGGCTCTCCCAACCGAACAATCCATCATGGGCGGCTGTACAGCGAACGTGGTACTGAGGCTGGGATCAACATTGTACATGTCCAATGTTGGCGATAGCTTTTCCTACTTGGTGACGTATACACCTCCTATCAACGGGTTGCACAAAGCAACCAGTACTCGTGGAAATGAAAATTCAGATCAACAACCTTCTTTACAAGGAAGCATAACAATTCACCACGAGAATACAAGACACAAGCCACATTTACCAGAGGAGCAATCTCGAATCAAACATCTAGGTGGGAGAATACACATACCTCAACCTCCCAAAAGTCCCATGGGATCACGTGTCATTGTAAAGAGTACCTTTCACAAGGAGGATGTAGGCCTAGCAATGAGCCGGAGCATTGGTGATTTTGAATGGACCAAAGTCGGAGTGATTCCAACTCCAGATGTAAATGTTATTGATTTGAAGGATTTTTTTGCTTCTCGGGATGTTGGCAAGGCCTCAGAGTTATTTGTTGTTGTAGCGAGTGATGGACTGTTTGACAATCGCAAGAAGGAGTTTGTTACCAGGCAATTGGCACGTGTGTTGTTTGAATTGAAAGATGATGCTATTGTAATGGATGATAGAGTTCACGGTCAACAAAGAGAAATGATGCTGGAAGGAGCAAAGAAACTAGTGGCAGCGGTGTCACCTTTAAAGGAGGAATGGTATAGAGATGATATCTCAGTCATTGCTAAAATTATTGAGTTATGAGTTATCTGAGATTAGCTCGAGGTCCAGATGAAGATGAATAGCGTAGTGCTTGCAGAGCTCTGATTGGCAGTTCTTAGATCGAATTGCGAGGAACATAGTTCTCCTTAGGATTACCTGAGTACATTACTCAACTCGAACTCTAAACAATGACAACCGAAAAGAACTCCAAGGGCAAATTTGCTTCCACGGCGCTCTGCCTCTCTGCGACCACGACTGATGGTATCGCTCTTCGCATTGCATTAAACCAACATGAACATCTCGAATGTACACTACAAACAAACGAAGAAACAATGGATATGGACGATAACATGATACTCATCTATTTCAACCAACAGCCGCAGCCATCACAACATGCAATCAATGGCACTATAAGTGCAGATGATGTAGCTTCGGAAATTCACTACTACAGAGCAATTCTGGCATTTTTGCTAGTCATAATCATTTACTTTTGCTTGGTGTGTCACGTTTGGAAAGAAGAAGTTGCAGAGGGGAAGCCAGCTGTTATCAACAGAAGTCTCGTTACAAAGGTGAGTCTGCCAACTATTGTAGTCAACATGGTGGACATTTAGGGGTATTAGATCTTAGATCTCATTGCCAATGCTTTGTAATAGAAAGTACTACCTCACGGACAATCGCAGCGTTTTGATGAAAGAGATGATGTCATTTCTTTAGAATCGCAGCACAAACCAAAACGCTTCAGGTGCTGTCATTGCAGATCTCCATCAACTTTTCCATCTTCGTCTGTAATAGAAAGTTATAGATTAAAAAGCTACATTGAACTGCGCAAGCACAAACTACAGCAACGCCTACAAAATGAGCACCCTGAACTGGCTACTCGGGACGAATTAGTACTAGCAGAGGAGGGAAACACATCAATAACTGATCTGGTCTGCCCAGTTTGTCTCGATGCCTTTCATATAGGAGAGGAGGTGACATGGTCCAGACTGCAGCATTGTAGACATGTGTTCCATCGTGAGTGTTTAATGCCATGGGCAGTTCTAGGGCATGTGCATTGCCCCGTTTGTCGAGAGGTATTTTGGTCGAGGCATGCACCGGCGATTGANGGCAGTTCTAGGGCATGTGCATTGCCCCGTTTGTCGAGAGGTATTTTGGTCGAGGTTTGAGGAGGATAGCTGCTTGATATGTTCATGTGTCAAACTGAGAAGAAAGTTGGAAAGTCAGCATGATAAGTCTGCACTAGAACAGAGCAAGTTCTGTGTAATTCATGGGCTTGTTTCGCCTACTGATGCCACACAGTAGCACCGATATTTAAAGTACTTAGGCTCCTACATATACATCTGTTTTGAGTTTAATTGTCAATATGAATATGAATATGTCGAGGTTGAAATGAGGCACCGTTTTCTTCGTATCGTCACAACATCCGAGCCCCAAGAGGATGTACAAGATATGTGTCAATAGACGGTCTCATTTCATGGTGAAAGCTTCAGTGTTAAGCGTCATAAAAACGACTATTTAAACATTTTGATTCAAATGAAAATGAAAATGTTATGCGTCTTTCACTTAAAGACGACAAGGAGCGAGCTTACCAGTACAGATCACGGAGATCGAGTCCCACGTAGAAACCTAACGAACGAGGCGACATAAAGTTTTGAATATGGAATAATTTTCATATTTTTATTTTTTGAATAAACAGACCAAGACTCATTTTCGTTTCGACGTTTCATTGAACTGGTCTCGACCCAGAATCCAGCCACGCCTCTCAGTAACCCTCGTCTAGACTCTTCACAAACATGGCTCTTGAAAATAGCGACCCCAATCTCAATCAGGCTGCTGATCTAAAGCCACTGGAAGTAACGAAGAATGGAGACACTACAGTTCTAATTTCAACCATCCCATCTGGATTTGCCATTGTGGAAAATGAAACGTTTGAAGGGAAGAAAATCATTGCCACGCGAGCCTTTTTGAAGGGTGAACTCCTATACATCGGGCACGCTGCCCTGCTTGATCTTTCTGCCATCCGGCACAAGTTTACGGTGCAAATCAACTCCCAAGACGGCGAGTTCTTGTCGAAGCATCAAAATGATGACACTCACAGCGTAGAAGACTTCCTCCTCCAAAATCCCAGCGAGAGCAAGCGGCAATGCTACGGATGGGATGGCTTCATGAATCATTCATGCGATGCCAATGCCTACTTCCGTAAGTTCAGAGATTGTGTACAATCGAAGTTTTTTGCTTCCTTCACTAAATGGGCTTCATTCTTCTCCAGCATTGCTTTATCGCACTCCGAATGACATGTGCTATCGAGCCATTGCATTGCGTGACATCTTTGTTGGAGACGAAGTTACGTGTGACTACTCCCTGTTCGATTACCACTGCACTGGCCACGAAATCAAAGTGTGTGCTTGTGGATCTCCAAAATGCCGTGGGGAGATGTTAGGCTTCCAAGGTAAGCACCTGGATGCTTTGGATAATTTCATGCTATGTTCAACACAATCTCACACTATTTCAATCGACTCTTAGGGTTGGACCTTTGCGATAAGGTCGACATTCTTCATCTCGTTGAACGCGAGATCAAAGATAAATTCATGAAGGATGAAAATGTAGTAATTCACAAGAGCCATCTCCCACAGGGCATCGGTCTGGTTACAAATAACTCCGGCACTCATCTCATTGCTACTCGTAGATTTGGGATAGGCGAGCCATTGTTTATAAACCGTGCAGAACTGATTCCGATGGATGAAGTGGTTGATAGAAAATTTTGCTTAGAAATCGATGGGAAATATGCCCTTCTTGACGCTGAGCAACACTTCATCTATCGTGATGGTTACGCTGAAATGCTAGGTAAGACGAAGAATCTATGTATTCGCCACTTTTCTCTATTCCTCTCCATTGATCATGCACCCGTGTAATTAGGTTTTGATTCCTTTATGGATCATAGTTGCGAACCTAATTGCGAGCAACAGTATTTGAGCAAAAACGAATACGTCGTGCGTGCCAAGAAGCCTATTCTCGCTGGAGACAAAATCACTTGCGATTACATGGCTCTTGAGAACAGTGCCATCGGCATGGAAAATTTTGGAACGTCATCGTTCGATTGCGAGTGTGGCGAGACCAATTGCAAAGGCTTCGTTGTTTGCTAGGTTTAGGAAAGTCAATGTAGTTGCTTGTGCATTGGGCGCAATAATAAAATAAGCGTGCTTTCTTGTACAAGAACCTCCTATGCCATACTCTGCCTCAAGAATTATACTGCGTACGGCTGCAATTATCCGTGCTGCCGTTTAATCAACCTTTTCTTTAGGAGGGTCTTCATCACCACTTGCTATCATGTCGATAAGTTTCATGTACAGTACGCCTCCCATCATACCGCATAGAAGAAGTACAAATACTGCAACCTTGTTCTTGCTAATTGTGTGAAGAAGGTCCAAGTGAATACTGCGATCAACTGCTGTGAGAAATTTGATACCACCAATGACGAACACGTTTGGAATCATCATGATTGCGATATTATCTGCCATGAGGACACCTTTCACTAACGTCTTTAGTGGTTGAAGCGTCATGCTGGTTAGTGATCCAAGGAACATAAATGTAAAAGCTGCATTCTTTTGATAGTCAATGAGCTGGTTCCATCGAATTACGCTGTCTGTATCTTTGCCACGAATGAAGAATACAAAGTAAAGGGCCGCAGCTACAGATCCAATCATTACTGCCATGAAGTAAGCTATGTCTGCGCTGTTCACATCATCTTTCATCAAAAATGTCTCGACAGTTCTGACATAGACATGTGCAATAATGCCTCCTATCAGTAGAACGATGTAAATCTCTGGTTCACCCGAAACTCTGGTGAAGTCTGTATGAAAGCTCCTGAGCCCAACTGGGAGCACGTGCCGCGGTGTTGCTACGAATAACTTCAAGCCATAGCAAACGCCCAAAGCCAGAACCAATAACAGATAATCCCAGAACGTCATGGCTGTTTCCTTCTCTCCATGTATCGTATCTCTCGACGTTTTTGTAGCAGCCTCAAGAAAGACAAGATTGAACGCCATCAAAAGTCCAAGCACCAAAAATACCGCTGCAGAGGTCCTGCTAACCTCAACGATCGCACCCACATTTCTCAACAACATTCGAAGGCCACGAAGGAATCCTACTACGAAGGACGGCATTTTGTGCTCAGGAAAATGGAACATGTAGTACCTCCAATCAGACAATAGACCATCACTGCATACTCCACATGCTTTAGGGCATATATTGTGCATGAACTCTGGATTTTGATAGCATTGACTTGACCGTCCGTGCATTGTCATTGACCACTCATAACATTGAGTTGATAAATCGTAGCATCGTCTATTGTGAACCACATACTCTGTCTCAGAAGTAACTACTGTATCTAATATAGCAATACTTTGTGCGTGCCGCACAATCTTTTCATTAGTGTACCTCCGTCCTCCGGGAAAGTTGTCCAACCTGGAATCAAATGCAAGAATTTGATCACCGGGATGAAAGCCCAACTCAAGTTCAAATTGTGGGTTTAGTTTCTCTTGGATGTATTCAATTCTACCATTGCGAAGGATGAATATTGTCACTGGCAACGAATGATGGTTGACTACAACTCCTCGAACAACGAGTAGTGATTGCACCCAATGCCTCCAATCTTGATGTGTATCAGTTTGATAATATCTTTTGGGGTGGTAAATATGATAGTGATGGAATGAATCTCCTTTTTTAGCAAAGATAAAGTATGGATTGTCGCTTTTGGATGGGACACGAAATTGTCGAGTCAATGGCGTTGGTGAGTTGTATCGAACCTGTAGAAAATACACAGGAATGTCAGTTATCAGTTGACATGCTGGACTGAATGGATGATTGTGCCAAACCTCACCTTTGCCACCAGGAGCACATCATTGCCCACGGCAGAATCCCATTCTCCCACAAAAGGATATGGAAAGTAATAGTCTTCTTCACCCTTCTTCTCAGCAGCTTTATTGCCAACAAACATGATAAGTACGTTGGTAGTATACACATTGCTTTGATCATCTACCGCCATCTCCTCCAAGTGAGACAATTTACTCCATTTCAACACCCCATCGTATCCAGATCTTGCCTTTTGAATCATTTCACGCTGTCTCATCAAAGCCTGTTCTCGTTCTCTTTCTTGGGCATACCGTTGTCTCTCCTCTCTCCTCTTTTGCTCGGCTCTCATCCTCTCCTCTCTTAATCGTTGTTCATCATACACTCGTTTCTTCTTTGGATCAGACAATATATCAAACGCCTCGGATATAAATCGAAATTCCTCATTGGCATTTGGCGATGGATTTTTATCCGGATGTGTCTCACGCGCTTTTGTTCTGTAGGCCTTTTGGATTTGGGTTGGGGAGGCGGTTGGATGGAGTGAGAGTGTGGCGTATGGATCAAAGTTGTTGGGAGTAGTTGATTTGTGAAAGTTGAATCTCCTCGTGGAGTTGAAGAGGTGAGGTTGTATGCATAGGAGCAGTGGCAGTAGCACAATTGTGAATGGCTTCATTCTGAATGACGAATGATGGCAACGAACACTAGTGAGATTCCTTAGCGAATTTGCAGTCTCGTGGATACAACCAGCTTGTAAGTTGAAAGCTCTGCAAGTATCTTAAGTGGCATACAATACAACAGTATTGACTTCAAATCCATCTCCAAGTGACGCTCAAGATTTGCAGTTCACTTGAATTGTCTCTGCAGTCCACGCACTAACTGCAACACATCGCCTCAGGTCGCTTCTCAACCAAAAAAATATCTACTACTTATACAAAACTGAGGAGTCTGTAACCGTAGTCGTCCCCCTGAATCAAAACATTTGCACGTGACATTTTTTAACAAGTAAGAGCCTAATTATGTAGTATTCGTATCAACCTTAGGTGCAATCCTTCCTCCCGAAAAACTCCGGTCTAATGGAAAACATATAATCCGTATTTTCCGGAGGAAGTGCTTTGGTTCCAAATTCCAAACCGCTTGCTAGTCTCCTCGCAAACGCGGAATTCCACCTAGGTAAATATATTATAAAATATAATCTAAAAACATAGGATTTTCATCAAATTCCGCATTTGCGAGAAGACTAGCTTGATCTGGATTTACAGAACCCCGACTAACTGTACGTTTGGGTGGTACGGGCTGTACGTTTGAGTGCAACCACATGCTACAACGCACAACCTGATCCAACCGTGGGCGACATCGCCTCTCCTCCTTCATCTCCACTGGCCGCTCGATGATGAGCCACCTCCAACACTCTCCCACATGACATCGATCCTCTACCGGTGTCAGATCCTGTGGCCTACAGTCAGCGTATCAGCCCGCATTCATGTGCCATGTGCTGCGTCTCGTGCGGCTGATGGATGGCGTCCATCTCTTGTCTTCTTAGGCAGTCACTAACGATGCTTTAGCTGCGCCCACCTTGCCCCTTTCCTCAACGAGTATCCTCCGGGCCGTCTCCTGCCTCTTCGTTGATTGACCATCCTCGAATCCATAACTCAGGTCTGCCTTTGATCTGGGATCTGTGTGCTTCTCATGCGGAGACGGGCATCTACGTGCATTCAGCCTCTACAGCATCCCAATATTCACGGGACAAATTAATAGATTACTTGGGGGAGATATTTCCTGGCATTGCTGGTATTGTATTTAGTCAGTCAGTGAGTTTTGATTCATACGCATGGTATCGTTTTGGTACTTATCCTTGGTTATTGGTGATTGATGGATTGTATTTTATCACAATCTACAATCTACTCTTACGATGGTCTATGAAGGTTTGTTACATACTAACAATGGACACCAACATAACAATCAATCTGTGTGAAGTAGACGGATGTATTGAAATGCCAAGTGTTCTTACAAATTAAGGGAAGCATTCATTTTGGGTCAAATAAAACATCAAACGAACAACAACGTTTATTTCTCTACAGTCCTAAGGAATAAGCAAATTACTTAATAACTTGGTACGATATTGTAACTTCCCTCTACACTATCATTTCTCCAAAATATCATGATTGCGCTTGCCCCGGTATCCGGTACTATGGTTAAACTAGCTAGAGAAGGGCTCTAAGATTGCCCTTCTTGGCATGTTTCTTGCTGTTTGCTGCCGCAGCGCTGGCCAACACCGCAGCATTATCAAATGCTGAGCCTACACTCCGGTCACGTAGCTGCATCTGAACACTCAAAACAAAGGAAGCGTGAGCCTTGCGTTCAAGAGCAATATTCCTTGTAACCTCCTCTTTGACGACTAGATGTTCGATTCCAACTAGCTCTTCAGGTGTAAGGTATCCTTTTTCAATCAGGTACTTCATGGCGGTGCCCGTCTCATAAGGCAAGGAAGAGATGAGAGCTTGAATACGTACACCTTCATTGATGGCTTGGGCCTTAAAGTCTTTCACCTCTTCGGATTTATACGCCTTGATGGCTTGGTAGTCGAGATCCTTCACGTACTTTTTCAGGCTCGAATAATCCGAGATCGTCACACTCTTCTTCTTGATGGACTTACGGGTCTGTGGTCATTCCTCAATCAAACTGCTCCCGTTGTTGGTGTTCATCTCGGATGATCCATTAGAGGCTGACTGGTGCTGATGTGATGTTCGATGATATTATATCTCTCTTCCTGTATCTTCTCTCTCTCGTCAGAGTTGAGTAAGTTTTCACGACTCGATCAGGAATGTCTTTGACTCTATGAGTTTTCCTAATACCAACACGTCGACAATGATATTTCTCCGCGTGACCCCGGAATGAGAAATGACTCGTTGTTCTGCCTATAACTTCAAACATTCTCGTCCCTACACTTCAGGTCTATTTCTCCGCGTGACCCCATCCAGCGGAATGACTCGGTGCTTCACGTCAACCAAGACTTCAATTCTTCTTTTTGGTCTTGAGTCCTCAGTCCTCTTACATGATTATGATTATGATGGCGCACATATTCAAGCGAATTGTTGCTTTGGCTCTTGATTCTCAAAGACGATACTAATTATTGCATAGGATGTGACGAAACAGTGAAACAAAATGATACTAGTTGGTCAAGTTTACTTAACGTGCATTCTCGATATGGCTGTTGAGCTCAGTTTTATAATACATTAGATGTCTCCTGTCTCTTATCATCTATATGCATTCACATTAGCTGTACAAGCTAAGCTCAGAACTCAACAGCCAGAACGGCTCTAAGCTTGGCACTCTCAACGTGCCTTGTGCTGCTCCTTACTGCAGCTTCACCTAAAGCTACATCGATACATTAGCCGCCTCTGTGTTTCCAAAACGAAACGAGAATGCTCTTGGCGTTCATGAGCAATCTTGACCGCAATCTTCCGCTTGACAACAAGATGTTCAATTCCAAGTAGTTCTTCGGGTACAAGACGATCTCTCTGCATAAGGTATTGAATGGAAGCGACCGTTCTGTAAGGTAAGGCTGAGATGAGAGCTTGAATACGTAGACCTTCGCGAAGTGTCTGAGCTCGAAACGATTTTCTATCCTTGGAGGTGTAGGACTTGGCGGCCTCGTACTCCTGGTCCATTTGATAGGTTTTCATCCTTGAGTAATCCGAGAAATTAGCACGCTTTTGGCTCATCGAGGACTTGCGATTCGTTGGCCACTCTTCAAGGAGTTCACTTCCTCTGGAACTCATTTTAGCTGAATCGGGTGAGCACGAGCGTCTAGCGCTGTAGGTTGGTTGATGAGATGTTGGCATCATGATGCAAGCTGTGGTTTTGTTTTTTCGAAGACAATTTTATGATAATATCCTCACCAGCACCCAACTTCCATAGCTCTATAGAGAGAGGCAGTGCTATCACACACAAGAGAACAATGTGTGTGTGGTCACTACGTACTGTTAAGAGCTATCTATCTAACTCCCGGGCGG